>JASDQU010012143.1:41164-54799 GCA_032191745.1 Picea mariana | reverse complement strand
ATTTGATAGTTGTAGAATTCGAGAGGGCAAACGGAATATAGGCACCCTCCTTTGTATTATTGTAAGATTCAGGGAATTCAGAGCATTCAACATTGAGAGAAGAAGAGCAGAGCAGAGAACCTGTGAAGAATCCCCATGTACAGATATTGAATTAATAGGAAAGCTTTGATTCAATTTCATGGATGTGATTATTCTCTGTGTGTTGTTGATATTATGTTGTTGCATATTTGCTTCTTGTTATGATTTTGTTTTATATGTTGTGTATATGATTTCATGGTAGGTTTGAAATCTGTGTGAGAGACGAGAATAAGTTCAAATTGTTTCTCTGTTCGAGCCAGGAGATTCCTGCATAGAGTGCAGTTGAATTCCTCCGCATAGAGTGCGTTGAGGAGGCTCTACAGTTAAACTCTTATTCTTTTCTACCCAGAGTTGTGTTGGGTTATTCGAACCGTGCAGGTGAAGTGCAGGTCGGATTGAAGCCTCAGTAGCAAGTCTGAGAGGGGGAAGGCGGGGTTGTTGTGACTGTGAGTGCACAGGACCTAGAAGACTTCAACACTGTTGAGAGTTGTTGAAGGTCGAGCACAGGGAGTGTGTTCGAGAAATCTTGGAGGAATCAGAGTCTACAAGCTCGGGAGGGATAGTTCCTTTCGTGCTTGCTGTGGAAACAGACCCAGGAAAGGTTCTAATAGGACGAAGCCTTGGGAGCAGGAAGATTTCTCAAGAGGAAGAGAATCGATGACTTGTAATCCCCGTGGAGTTTTGCAAAATCCCACTGATCGTTGGATCTTGGACAAGTTGCGCGAAGTTTAGTCCTTTGGCGCAGGAGGCAAGGACCAATGCCATCGCATATCGGCATTCAACGTTTGACGAGGCAAGTCGCATGCACCTCGAAATCGCGAATTGCGATTTCTCGAGTTATTCGAGACCGTCGATCTGAGTGGGGACAGGTGGCGCGAGATCCCGTGGAGTCGGGACTCGGCGTTTCAGCATTTTCAGAGTCGAAAGGACCGGGGAGAAAGAGCGATCCCCCAAGTTGCGACGGGTCCCACAGGAGAAACGAGGAGCGCTAACACGTGGCATCGCACCTCGATATTCGGGGTTTTGAAAGGTGAGTGAATCGCGACCTTTCATATGCCGATTTCCCGATAGGGAAGTCCCCGACAGGACTGAGTCGTTGACTGTTGACCATCGGGGATCAGAGCTCGGAGGTTTGAATTGCACAAGAAGTGCGCATAGGGTTCGTGATAGCGCGAACGCCGATTTCCCGAGAAGCGAAGGGGAGATCGTCGAGGAGATAGCTTTGGGTAGCGAGAAATCCCGAGAGGAGTTGGAGGAGCATTCACGCTCTACGGGCCGAGGATAGTGAAGGTCCTGGTGGGAGCGGTCGTGCCGTCGAGGGCAGGTTGACGCCACAATGCTAATCTAGAAATAGGTAAACCAAAGTTTCATCTTCAATACCATTTCACTCTAGATGAGGAAGTAAATGCTAAGATATTCCCCTAGATTTCAAGTATTGGTTCATCCTGCACTAGGGAAACCAAGTATCACAGAACAATGGACCTCTACTAGCACATGAAATGCTTGATGGGAAGGGTGATGATGGAGAAACAATTTTCCTACAACAAAATTATGCTTTATCTGGATTACATGTTCCTTGATTTTGCAAGGATTGATCTCAAAATTTCTTGACTGGATGAGAAAACCACAGGTCTGGACCTATTTGACCTACATGTCGAGAAAACACAAGTTCATGCTAAGGCCACGAATGTGCCATGTGTCCATCTTCAATTATGCTCTATTTTTTAGTTTTTTGGTTTTTCTTTTTTGAAGGCAACAAGAAGTTGGCCTAGTCTCAGTCTTGTTGTCATAACACAACAAATTTTGTTGATATTTCATGGTTTTTTTTTTTTTTCGGATTAGGGCTCTTTCTGTCATTCAAGATAATTTAGACAAAGAAAATTCCTTTATGTTGTTGATCTAGTTTCCCCAATGACATTTTGTTTTGACCAAAAAAATGCATAATGTAATGTTTTTCCTATTGATATGAATCCTTAAAGCTAGCTTACAGAAACAAAACAAAACAAAAAATAAAAAATTAAAGAATAATATATGTTAATGAATTGAAATCATCAAAACATATTATACTAAAAAAAAAAACATTATTGGTATTTAAGTGATATTAATTGTTACAATATTTTTAGAAAATTTGATATATTTTTTTTTATTTAATGTTATTAAAATTTGTATTTAATGTTGAAGTTTTGATAAGAAACCATTTTAAGAAAGTATTTTTTTTTCTTCCTAAAGTATGAATATGTTTATGACACTTAGGGATATTCTCTTAACAACATCTTCATATCTACCTTGACTTGTAGCTATATCATTGTGTACAATCTCTTCATATATACCTTGACTTGTAACTATATCATTGTATACAATTAGAAACTAACCACTTATAATAATCTAGTAGTGGTTTGTAAGGGGAATTTTTTTTACTTCTATCAGATGCCTCTGCTTCTTGGGTTATTAACATGTTTCCTTACTTTAAGGTTTTACTCCAAAACCTAAAGGCGATTTTGGTCTATCACCCATTTATTAAAAAAAAACAATATCCCATGCTAATCATCATTGAAGCTCCAACGGATGGGTCATACGCTTTCCTTTTAACAATTGTACCCAACTTCACCTACTAGATTTAAGAAAAAATGGATTGACATGGGAGCTTCCTCAGTACTTCACATTTTTTCATGGCTTGATTATTATTTTTTATAATAATCTACATGGTTGTATTCCTCAACACATCACAAAACTCACCAATTTGCAGGTGTTGGATTTATCTAACGACCAATTCAGTGGAAGAATACCAATATATCTTGAGAGACTCTCTCGCTTTACAAATGTGTCAAATGATGAAGAAATTGATGAGAAAATGGAAATCAACATGAAAATAAGTGAGTATATTTTATCATATTTGTTTCCTACAAACATTATACTTGATTTGTCTTCCAATAATCTTACATGAGATATCTCTACAAGCATAGGTCATATGAGTCACTTACGACTACTGAATTTATCTTGAAATCAATTGGAAGGGAAAATACATGCATATCTTAGTGAGATAACTACATTGAAACAATTGGACTTGGAAAAAAATAATTTCAATGGATCAATTCCTGAAGAGCTCTCTAAACTACATGAGTTGGTCATTTTGGATGTTTCATCAAACAATCTCTATGGACAAATCCCAACAGGGACACACTTTTCCACTTTCAATGCATCTTCATTTCAAAACAATACATGTCTATGGGGTTGTCCTTTAGATTCATGTAATGAAAATGAAAGACGAGGAAGAAAAGGTGATAATGTTACTAAGAATAGTAATGTAAAAATGGGATGGCTAAATCATGTAGATCAAAATATGTTATTAATGGCATTTGGACTGGGAATGGGGATTAGATTTGGAAGAGTGTTTTTTATCTTTACGTAACAGGAGAGAGATAAACATTAAGTAGTGCCCCAAATATACCACGACCATTTTGGGGTATATCAATTCCCTACTTAATCGAGACTCGCTAGACTCAAAAGTTGTTTTTGATACAAAAATTCCATTATAATTATTTTCTTTTCTTTTTTAATTAATAGAATAAATTAGCATTATACTTATATTATTTATTTTATTACATTAAAACATAAATCTACTTTGTAAAACCTATTTCCTCATATTATCGAAATATTTTGCTTGATTACATTAAAACATGGATCCACTTTGTAAAACCTATTTCCCCATATTATTAAAATGCTACTCACATTTTGACCAAGTGATAAGTGAATAAAGAGTTAGAAACAATTAGTTTTATTTATAATAGATGTATATTTTTATATTTGTAAATCAAATATTAAAAAATAAAAAAAAGAGTTGTACTATGTACATTTCAAGATATAACATTATTCCTTATATTATATAATGTGAAAATGAAATTATATTAATATATTGAAGATAACAATCAAATAAAGAAAATAAAATAAACTAATGATTTATATAGTTTTTTCATATTATCATGGAATTCTTTAAAATGAAAATTGAACAAAATCATTAAATATTTTACAAATTCACTTACAAATAAAAAAATAAAAATGTGTTATTTCTTGTTTTTTTTTTTATATATTTTGTATGGTGGGAGGGAAGAAGCTTATAAGCCAAATTATATGCATTAAATATTTAACAAAATCATATAAAAAAATGTGTTATTTCATGTTCTTGTATGGTGGGAGGGAAGAATCTTATAAGCCAAATTATATAAAAATATTTAATGCTTCAAACTAATATTTGAGTTGATGTATTTTTATAACAATCTCTAATTTATTATAATGACATAGTTATAAAAGTTAAGATTATATGCATAATAAATTTCTCTTCAACGCAGAGGTGAAGACAAACTCAAAATGGTAAATGCATAGCCAAATAAGAAGGTGAGGGTAAGATCCCACCTTCACTATAAAATGTGAAGTCAATGATCTCGTCTTATTGTAAAACTACGCAAAGATGTTTCTTTTATGTCCATAAAGTTTTTGCTAATCTATATTCTCTGATGTAGTTAAATCATGTTTTTCAATCCAAAAAGGGTCTAATTTTGTCACTCTTCATCATCCAAAACCGAGGTTGAAAAAGTTGCATGATGGATACACTTTGGAATCCATGATTTCTTAGTACATAAGTTCACTGACCTTGAGTGATCAATAAGCTAGCAAGGTGGGAGTCAATTCAAAATGTGCACTAAAGCCACAATTTTTCACCATCATCGTTAAGATGTACTAAACATTTTCATAAGATATAGGATATAGATCCTCTATAGGTGTGTTTCAATTGGTTTATCCCTTTGAAGAAAATTTTCCAATGCTACAACATTCTCTAATAGATAATATTGATCTCTCAATTTGTATTGTTGCACTATTATGGAATTCATGACTACCTCATTAGCATGCTTATCTTTCTATTGATCTTTCACTTTCTCTAAATATAACATGTGATTTTCCTTCAAATGTTGTACCTTTTTCTAGATTGATAGTGAGGTATTTACCAAGCCATTAGGGGATGGGACTAATCTTTTCCAACCTTCCTAGGAATAATGGATACTAACAATATCACTTCCATGGTCATATTACCTTTCTTTGAGATTGAGAAGCCTCTATGTCATTGGACATTTATAACTAGCTCAACACGCTTTGGTATTAAACTCTTGACCTCTTGGATCTCCAAAGGATCAAAGGAGGTTGGGAAAATAATATTTCCTACACAACTAATCATTTTCCTTTAAATATGTGTTTGTAACTTCTAAGCTTCAACAATCATGTGGAAAATAGTGCATTCTAGGTACTCAAGAATTACAATGTGTTCTTTTTCATGTTTAATTATTTAATGTATTTTTTTCTATAAGGATTTATAAACGGTTTCTATAGTGAATTTTTATTTACATAGGTGATTATTCAAAACTTCTAACTCTTTAGTAAAAATCATAGGTTTGTCTCCTACCATGGGTGTTGTTTCATATATTATTTTCAATATTTCTAAGTTAATTTTAGAAACATGCATTTTCAAATTATGTTTTTACTTAATCTCCACAAAATTTTGTAACTTATCCAAATGACTATGGTCATCATCTCCACTTCATCAGCCGCCACCTCCCTTAGAAGGAATGGATTCTAGTTGTGTGGATTTCCTCCTCATCATTAGTAACTCTATCTAATTCAACTTTCTATGCTCTTTCTTTGTAACTTCAAGTGATGGATGATTTTTTGCAATATTAATATTTAGAAAATTCTTTACTACCATCTAGATAAGGTTTTAAAGGCTTAATTTATTTCTTTAGACTCCCATTACCCTATTTCCATGATATGGATTCTTTTAACGAGTTGGCTATATTTTCTACTTCTTTCTTCCTCCATAAAGGTAATAATATCATGCATAGAGGATAAATAATTAAAGGTTTCTTCTTACCCAAGACATGGATATTATCCTCCTTAATTATAATTGGTTGTCACTTGTGTGCTATGATTTTATCCTATCCAAATGTATCCCCATATAATTCTAGAAACTTGTGTTCAATTATTATTTGACTTGTATACCACTCTTTATGAAAGATATTCTAAACTTGAACCCGCATGGATGTCAAATCTATTGAAACACACACTGACACTGAGAGGGGGGGTGAATTAGTGTCTTGAACTTTTGGACAATTTTCAAACTTTCTTAGATTACTTAAATTAACTTAATAACATATATGCATTTCAATTACTTATTCATAAATATATATAATAGTTATAAAAATACAAACTGTATAAAGAAGAATAAGTATCATATATTTATTAAACTTGATTAAGTACATATCATACCAATCATCAAACTACTCAATACCAACTAAATAAGAGCTATCCAACTCTCAGATACAAGACCCAACTTACAGTTCTCAGATCCAACTGAGATGTGAGGAATCCAACCCTCATAACAAGACCATCCATTGTATTTATATTTGATCCATCGAGATACATCTTTTTCCAACACACGGTTTTGTTTAGATAGTCATTCAAAAGGTGTATGACATTGAAACAAGGTGTCTTTCAATGCACCTTTTCATTTCAGTAATAATAATGTTATTTTAATAATAACTTTATTCCTTTATTATTATTCATAATCCTTCATATCATGTTTATTCATCCATTAATTAAGTAATTAATTATCCATTCTCCCTTTTAAATTCACGTTTCACAATACCATGGGTTTTTAAACCAAGGGAAAATACCATTTAACTTTTTTGTGTTTTACATAATTTCATTTTTTTTTAATCGTTTGATACTCCTTTTCATGTAACTTTATTTTTTTTTATTTTGAATTTACTTTTTACATAAAGTTACTTCTTTCATTATTTTACTTTCATATTTATTTTTACGTAAAAATCCATTTTCATTTAACTTTTTCCACTTTTGTATTTATACTCCATATATTAATATTAATATTCTCCATTAATTAACTTTTATATTAATATTCTCCATTAATATTTAATTCAATTTATCATATTGTAGATTTCATGTTTTCCCATCTTTTCTGTATCAATCCCTCTTCCATTTGATCACATTTATGGATCAAATCCTTACTTAGATCCTCAACCAATTCATGCGAATTCCTTCTTGATCCTTCTCTATAGATTCTTTCACTACGAATTGGCTTCCTCTATAATTCCTTCGATTACATCATTTGGTTGCTTCAACCTCCATTATAGAATGTATTTATCCTTTATCATTGATTCTTATATTCAGGTCCTCAAAGTCCTTTCACTAGGTCCCTTTCTTCATATGGTCGTGAATTGTAACCAAGTGATTCTCCATAAGCGCTTACTGTTCAAACCATGATAGCTTCATCCAGGCATTCATTAGGTTTCATATGATCAACAATTATTCCCTTAGCTTGTGGCATTAACCCTAATCATTCATGCTTCCCACATAACCATACTCATAACCTAGGACTACACAATTGAGTGCTAGCAATATCTAGCTTGACTTAATCAACGGTGCAGACTTAATCGTTTGTTGGATGGACGAACCTCGTCATTTTGGGGGCTAGGTTCCTGGATTGTACCACAATGTTGTGGACCTCAAAATAAACCTCTAACCAACACATGGTTTTGTAATCAACGACCCACAATATTTTTGGGGGTCTGCCCCATGTTAAACTCATCGCACCTTTGCTATGAGAAATATTTTTCCACCGTTGATATGACCTGTGGTCAGACGAATGGATCTACATCACATCATTTTTCACCACCATTAAATATACAACGATATTTTAATCTAGGATTGGAAGGATGGTTAATTTATTCCTCCTTCTACCATAAGATCTGACGATCCTTATTCGACCTCTTCACGATCCGACGATTAGCATCGATCTAACTATACAGCCCATGATACTGGACCTCTCTTCGATCTAACGATCGTCTTTTATTCAATATTGATCAGACGATCCCTGTGTTTAAGTTATGAATCCGTATTTTATAGAACCCTTCTTCAGTAATTTATCCTGAGATTTATTCATTCCCTCATCTTCAATCAGGCGTTCCAGGATTCACTTAGATCTATATCCCTTACTCAAGTATAGACTTGCATGAATTCTAGTTCAATGACCCTTAAAATGGTCAATGGTTTCTGTATGGATTTCCTAGAATTCATCTTATTGAATGGTGATTTTCTCTTCAACTTATAGAGTTGATCAGACCTATATATGGAAAAAATTAATTATGATCTCCTCAAACTACATGTAACCATATGAATGCATGCCTTTTTACATAAGATTTTATATGCCTCATTGATTTACATTAAATTACAAGCCTCTTTTTCTCTGTCTATGGCCTGATTTCCTTTTTAATGGCCACTCTCTCTATCCTATCCTAAGGCAATTCCATCATTACTTCTTTGTACTCCTCTATAGCCCAATGTAATATTCCATCAGTAGAAATATCTCCAAGCCAATTCATTGTTTGACTTGTATCTTCAACATCCTCCACATTCTTATTCTTTCTTAGGTTCACACCAGTGAACTCCTTCATCTTTCTCCATCTTTATAACAACTTCAAACAATTGTTCTTATGTACTATCTCTTTGTCCTGATCATTTATTCAGAATTCCTCTGTATTCAACAATATTTAAATTATGTGATGTTATGACTTATAGTTTATCCTTTGTTACCACTCATCAAGCATATCCTTGTTATTTATCGATTGTCCATGTTTGATTCATGTTTCTATGAATGACAACATACAATCAATAATTCCAACAAAATCCACATCTATTTTATATATTTAACCTCTACATTCATCGATCATTCCATAAAGTTACTTGTAAATTGAAAACAATGGTCCAACATAAATGAATTTTCAATTTGATAGAGGTATAATAATCTTACTATTTCAATGAGCTCCAAGTCCACACATAGTGTCTCATCCATGATTTCCTTACCATATTTCATTGGTTGGCCTTAATTATAACTTCCATTATTAATGGAGAAGTTAATAATAACCAAGTCAAGGTAAAAAAAAAAGTGTTGTTCTCTTTTTTTGATATGATCTTCCCTTCCCCAACTTAATTTTAGGTAGTCCCTATCCCAAAATTATGTATTGGTAGGAGGTGTGGTGAAAATATACATAATATTTATACCTCATTGACTATACCAAGATCAAGGCTATACAATACCCTGAAAACATTGAATCTTCATTGTTTTGACCTTGTTAGAATTACAAAAATATGTTATGTGTACTACTTAGAGGTCTAAAGTTATGAAATATACCCTTGAAGTATGTTACTCCACCTCTTTCTCCAAGTTATATCCTACTTCCTAAATTTTATACCTTGCTGATAAATTTAGTACCTGAAAAGTGTTAGGGACCTAACCCCTCACATAGGTACAAAAATATATTCTGATGTAATAAAGGTCAATATTAATAAGGCCTAGCAATAAGGAAGAATAAGTCCAATGTAAGAAGACCCGATAGAAGCTTTCGCTTCTAGAAGGATATTCCTATAGATGGTTCTTTTGATAGACAAATTTAGTATAAGTAGGAGTCGAGGGTATGAGAACTTTTGTCTTGGATATTATTGTAATAGAGTTCTACTCTGTGGTAGGTTTCCCCCTCGAAGAGGCAAGTGAACATTTCTCTCAGTAATCAAAGTGCTCTTTCTGGTGTTATTCGAGTATCATTTTGGTATTATTGTGGTGTTGTTCTAGTTATATTGTTGTTCATCTACCATTTCTATCATTTTATTTCTTTTTTGCATACTTTTTATATCTGGAATATTAGAAGTGGTATCAGAGCACTTTCCTCGGCAAAAAATTGTGGGTTAATTTTTTTTCAGGGTAGAGATGTATTCCAACGTCTTTAAGATACAAAGATCTGTCGTTAAGCGCATAAACTCACGGTTGGGGATTCATACAGGCAATAAATACAAGTGGTACTTAAGAACACATCTGTTTTCCACCCTTGTAACCCATGTTGGTACCCCTTCGAGTGGTAGTGCATTAGACATCACATGTATATGGATCGACCTAGATTTCCTAAAGCCCTCTTTAGATAAACTGATCGGTCACCTGATTGCTATAGTACCACCGAGAACAACACTTGGGGAGATACTCTCTAGTACATGTGTAGTTGGGTAGTACGGCTAAGGGAACGGTCTAGCCTCCTTAGTCGGTGCCCTGACATATTGAGTCAAGTACTACTGTTGGACCCTGCATGTATATCAGAGAGCTATAGCACAGGGAAAACCCTTATCTATAGAACCCTTGAATACCTAACCCTTGGGGACGGAAACAAAAAACAAAATAGACAAGATCTATTGTCACACAACTATGTCTCTGACATTTGAGTTGTCAAATCACTACACATTTCTTCCTGATTAAGCATTTGTGAATTTCATCACTGCAATATTCTTCATATCGGAGTATAACTCCGCAGGTGTAAAAAAAAAGATTAAAAAAATGTTTGGATCCTATTGCACCATTATTTGAGACCTATTCCATTGCATTTCTCTCTTCACCCTTATCACATTCATACCTTGATTTTTCAGCAAATTTTTTGACCCCACCCACCCCTTTTCGGTTCCCTCGTCATCATGGCCCATACCCATAGCCAAGACTTGGAAGCTTGCTTCAATACCTTGTAATCTAATTTCACAGAGACCCAACAAGAAGTGAGACAACTCAGTGGCAATATTTCCACCATCAATAAAAACATGCATTCCTCCATCGTCGCCTCAATCGAGGAACTCAAACAAGATCTCAAACAAGGCATTACTACCCATATTGAATCTGTCGCTACGATTATTTCCACCAAGCTGCATATCCCTGTAGATCCTCCCTTATCTGACCCACCTTTGCATACCGAAGCTAAAACTTCCTCTCATTCCCATAATCTTCAGCCCCATCACTTTCAACATGACCTACGCCTTCCACGTGTGGATGTGACCAAATTTTATGGCCTGGATCCCACTGGCTAGGTAACTCAAATGGAACATTATTTCTCTTTGTACGACATTACAGATGATTTGGCCAAACTCTGGTATGGTGTTCTCCATATAGATAAATAACGTTGGCAATGGTGGCAATGGAGAAAAAATGTCCACCAAGGGTATGTTGCTTGGACATACTTTGTGGTAGAGCTTTATGAATGCTTTGACATTGACACCAACCATTTAGGTCAATTGACAAAGTTGAAACAATCTGGAACAGTGGAAGACTTTATAGTTTCTTTTGAATGATTGGCTTTTTGTACAAAGGGCATGTCTGATGCTTTTTTCTGAGAATGTTTTATCAGTGGCCTCAAGGATGAGATTTGTTCCCACATCCTCATAGCTCGGCCACAGAGTTGGGTGGGGGTTACTAAAAGAGCTAAGGAAGCACAATAGGTTGTCTCTTCTCAAAACTGGAAACCCTCCTTTATTCCTCGCACTAAACCAATAAATCCCACTCCTCCTTCTACTCCACTGAAGATCCAAAAATTTACCAAGGCCAAAATGGTTGAATGCCAACTCAAAGGTTTTTGTTATAATTGTGATGACAAATATTTTTTGGGACACAAGTGTAAGGAACAAAAGATTTTTATGGCCATATCGGAGGATGTTTTGGAAGAGGATGTTGAAGATCCCATTGTGTCTGTGTCATCTGAACCCATTGACATAACCCCTCCCTCAGACCCTCCCGAAGTAGAACCAGTCATTTCCCTAAATTCTCTCACTGGTTTCTCTGCTCCCCAAACCCTCAAGATAATTGGTTCCATCAAGCATAGGAAGTTCATCATTCTTGTTGATAGTGGAAGCACCCATAATTGTATTCATCGCCACATTGCCCAAGAAACTAATTGCTATATTCGTGCAGTCAATAATTTCCAAATCATGATTGCCAATGGCGGGTCCATGAAATGTGGATGGCGTTGTGAAAATGTGTGTCTCCAAATTGGTGACTACCATTTCAAATATCATATGATTTCTATCGACATGGGTGGTTGTGACATTGTGTTGGGTGCAGACTGGATAAGGACTGTGGGTCCCATTCTCATGGATTTTAAGGAATTAACCATGCAATTCGACCAGGAGAGCCAAAAATATAAGTTCCAAGGCATCGCCACCAATTCCCCTAATATCATTAGTTCCCATCGCATGGAAAAGATACTAAAAAAAGGTCATTGTGACGTTATTTCCCAACTTTATGCCATACAAGCAACTGAGATGCCCTATGTTTCGCAAGACCTCCAATCCATCCTCTCTAAACATCAAGTGGTTTTTTCCACTCCCCGGGGACTCCCTCCTTCTCGTGATTTTCATGATCATTCCATTCCCCTTGTCCCAGGAGGCCTTCCTCCCAATATCCGTCCCTATCGTCACCCTTTTTCCCAAAAAAATGAAATTGAGAAAATGGTTCAAGAACTGCTCAACGCAGGTGTTATCCACCCTAGTATGAGCCCATACTCTTATAATGTTATCATGGTCCTTAAGTAAGAAGGTTCTTGGCGCATGTGTCCTGACTTTCGTGCCCTCAACAAATTCACCATTAAAGACAAATTTCACATTCCTGTCATTGATGACCTCTTGGATGAATTGAGTGGCGCTCAATTCTTTACTAAGCTTGATCTTCATTCTGCCTACCACCAAATCCATATGAAAGAGTTAGACATTCCTAAGACTTCCTTTAGAAATCATGAGGGCCACTATGAGGTGTTGGTCATGCCCTTTGGCTTGTGTAATGCTCCCTCCACTTTACAAAGGCTCATGAATCATCTCTTCCATCCTTTTCTATGTCATTTTGTCTGAGTTTTCTTTGATGATATCCTCATCTATAGAAAAACTTGGACAAACCATCTTGCTCATCTAGATCTAGTTCTCCATCTACTCTCTCAACACCAACTTTTCCTGAAACAATCTGAATGTGCTTTTGGAACCTCAAAAGTCGAATACTTGCGTCATCTTTTTGGAAAGGTCGGTGTTAGGGTGGATCCTAAAAATATTGAAGCTATGCAAGAATGGCCTCACTCAAAGACTCTCAAAATATTGCTTGGATTTCTAGGCTTAACAGGTTATTATCAAAAATTTGTTAAGATTTATGGAAAGATTGTGGCACCTCTCACTGCACTCCTTAAAAAGAATTCTTTCACTTGGACTCCAATAGCTACTCAGGATTTTCAAACCTTGCATATAGCCATGTGCACCACTCCAGTCCTGGCCCTTCCTGATTTCACAAAGACCTCTGTCCTGGAATGTGATACTCCAGGGAAAGGAATTGGTGTTGTCCTTATGCAAGAGGGTCAGCCTTTGGCCTTTATCAACAAACAACCTACAGAGTGAAATTTGGGAAAATCAATCTATGAAAAGAAAATGTTGGCTATTTTGCATGTCGTTGATCTTTGTCTCCCTTGTCTATTGGGGAAACACTTCCAAATTAAGACAGATCATCAAAGCCTCAAGTATTTTCTGGAACAACGCATTTCCTCCCTAGAGCAACAAAAATGGGTGACTAATCTCTTTGGATATCATTATGAGATCATTTACAAGAAAGGAAAAGACAATGTGGTTGCAGATGCACTTTCCCAAAAATATGAAGAT
>JASDQU010012143.1:27852-41129 GCA_032191745.1 Picea mariana | reverse complement strand
ACCCACAGTTGGGCACTCTGGGTTTACCAAAACCTATCATAGGGTCAAACGTTCTTTTTTTGGGATGTTATGAAATAGGACGTTCGTAATTTTTTGGCTGAATGTGATGTGTGTCAACGCAACAAGGTCAAAACAGTCAAATCTCTTGGCACACTACAACCACTTTCGATTCCACCTACTATTTGGTGGGATATATCTATGGATTTTATTTTAGGCTTACCTAAATCAGGCAATAAATCAATCATCATGGTGGTAGTTGATCGTCTTTCCAAGTATGCTCATTTCTGTGCTCTTCAACACCCATTTACAACATCCACTGTGGCTCAAATTTTCATGGATCAGGTCTTCATTTTCATGGCATGTTGCTTTCTATTGTTTTTTATTGCGACCCAACTTTCACTAGCACTTTTTGGCAAGAACTGTTCAAGATACAAGGCACTCAATTGCATCTCAACACAACTTATCATCCCAGACTGATGGTCAAACTGATGTTGTCAACAAGTGTTTGGAAACATATTTGAGGTGATTTTCCTCGGAAAAGAAAAATCAGTGGGCTCAATGGTTCCCACTAGCTGAATGGTGGTACAACACTTGATACCATATAGCTACCCGCATGACTCCTTTTGAAGTGGTATATAGACAAAATCCACCTTCATTTATCTCATATTTTCCAGGTGTCTCGAAGGTCCTGGTGGTTGACCAAACGCTTATAGTTCAAGAGGATATTCTCTGTACTCTCAAAGAGAATTTGGTCATTGCACAGAATTGAAGAAACAAGCAGATCAAGGTCACTTTGAATGTCAATTTGTAGAAGGGGATTAGGTGTTTCTTCGACTTCAACCTTATAAGAAAAATTACCTCAAGGCTGACCATTGTCAGAAACTAGCGCCCAAATTTTATGGTCCTTATACCATTCTCAAGCATGTGGGACAGGTGGCCTATCAGTTACCTTTTCCTAGTCATTCTAAGCTCCATCCTATTTTTCATGTTTCTTGCTTAAATAAGGTGATTGGAACTAAGTGCCAAACACAAACCAACCTTCCCAATTTGGATGAAGAAGGCTCCATTTAGCTATATCCACAAGAAGTTTTGGACCAGCATGAGCGTCTTCTGCATCAAGGAACCATCAAGGAACTATTAGTCCAGTGGAAAGATACAACTCCAATAGACACCACTTCAGAACCAGTTACCATTCTGCAACAATTTCCACATCTCAAGCCTTGAGGACAAGTCTATTTTTAAGGGGGAGGACATGTTAGGGACCTAACCCCTCACATAGGTAGAATAATATATTCTGATGTAATAAATGTCAATATTAATAAGGCCTAGCAATAAGGAATAATAATTCCAATGTAAGAAGACATAATAGAAGCTTCTGCTTCTAGAAGGATCTTCCTCTAGATGGTTATTTTGATAGACATATTTAGTATAAATAGAAGTCGATGGTATGGTAAATTTTGTCTTGGATATTATTGTAATAGAGATTTTCTCTGCTCGAGGTTTCCCCCTTGAAGAGGCAAGTGAAAATTTCTCTTAGTAATCAAAGTTCTCTTTTTGGTGTTATTCGGGTATCATTTTGGTATTATTATGGTGTTGTTCTGGTTATATTGTTGTTCATCTACCATTTCTAGAATTCTATTTATGTTCTTCATACTTTTTATATCTGGAATATTACAAAAAGTGTCTACACATGTGATCTAGATGGATGTCAGTGACCTCCCACCATTTCCAACTAGCTCATTTTGGCAGTTTTCTAGTTTGGTAGTTTTTTCCTAGTTTTTGGGTCCTGACTTTCGAGACTGTTTTGAGGCCCTAAACAACGTTTTTAGGGATATCCATAGTTAGACTGTAGACAGATTCATATTCTGACGGAAACATGTGTATTCCTCGAATAGATATTTCCAATGGGCTATCATGCGCCTAAAACAAAGATCGTATGCAAAAGTTACGACCACGGGAAGTGGATGTACTAACTTACCCAAATGGGGCCCACATGACTTTCGACACTTCATCTCCTAGGGTTAGGTTTTTGGATGTCTAGGGTTTTTTACATTCCCATTTATTATAAAAAGGCCTGGAGAGCCTCATTGTAATAATCTTTTTGCGAATGAGTGCAACTGTCACATCTCTTCTCAGAGATAAGCTGCCACCATTCTAGCAAGCTTGTTTTCTGCTACATTTTACAGTTTCAGCGTATTTTCTTATTGAATAGAAACCAATTTTACTGTATATCTGTGATTCTGCGTCAAGAATATTTTGATAATAATCTGTATTTATTTCGTTCTACTCATAAAATATGGATCAGTGGTATCAAAGTGGTCTGCTCCTTGTCATTCTTAATGCATGTCCCCAACGAGCCCAGGGTACAAAGAATTGGGTCTCAAACTTGTTTCTCTTGAGGAAAAAAGATCTCACATGCCAAAGTGACCTCTCATGGCGAGAGAAAATAAAGATGATGGGACAGGAGATCCCTTCAAAATGTGGCTCGAGGAAGCCCTCACGCAACAGAGGAACGAGATGATGGATAGTTTTGCACAAATCCTTTGGCGACTACCAACAGGTGACACATCTTCCTCAAACGGAGGTGCCTCCCCCTTCAAGGTACAAATCAACTTTGATATTCCTATATTTGAAGGTCGGATAGAAGCACATGTTGTATAAAAATGGTTGAATTTTCTAGAAAGGTATTTCTTTGTCCATAACTTCTCGAATGGAGAAAATATTACCTTTTTTCTCCTCAAAGTCATTCCCCATGTCAAATATTGGTGGGAAAATTTCTATGAGCAGAAGGAAACAAAGGAACCCTCATTATTTATAGTCACGGTCACCTAGGATTCCTTCAGGCATGCTATTAAGGAACAATACTACCCTGTTGGAAGTTATCACAACCTGTACACAAAATGGACCACACTGAGGCAGGAAAGAGACCAAGCAATGCCCGAGTTAAAAAATACCTTCCATACCTTGCAGATCATGTTGGATATAAAATATTTTGAGCAACATCTACTGCTCAAGTATCGTGGTGGTGTTCATAGATACATCGACTAGGCCAAAATGGAGTTTTTCGACATCTCATCCTTGGGCACGGCCTACCGATATGTCATTAAAATCGAGCAGAAGCTCAAACAAAAGATGCGACAATTTGGGCCTGGGAACCCCTCACAGCAAAAGCTAGGAAAGGGCATCCCCAACCCGTAGAACAAAGGACAGAGCAAAGACGGATCGCCTCAAGACAACAAGTCTATCCCAAAAGAAAAGAAGGAGACCAGAAAGACAAAGAAAGATATTGAGAAGTGGTGTGACTTCCATAAGAGCCCCTAGCATAACACTACTGATCGTTGCTCAAATAAATCACTAGTGGCTAAGGTGAAAGCCTCTAAATTAGATGTGGGTTCCGACTCTGAGTCAGAACCAGAAAGGGGGAGGCAGATCATTGACGCAGAACCCAGTGCTACCGTTTATACCACCAAGCTCTAGCTTGGTGAACCAAATGAGCCAAAGCAAGGCAAGCACATTTTTCATTCATAGATGTGGGTGAAGAGCACCCCGCTGCACTTCATCGTTAATAGCGGTAGCTAGAAGAACCTCATCTCAACAAAGGTTGTCAAGCGACTTGCCCTACTGACAACGCCGCACCCGCAACCCTTCACCATCGGATGTCTCCGCCAAGGAAGAGACATCCACGTCAACAAACAATGTTGGATGTCATATGACATCAAGGCCTTCAAAGATGAGGTATTGTGTGATGTTTCCCCTCTCGAAGTTTGTAATGTTATTTTGGGCCAACCATATTTATGGAAACACCATGTTGTATATGAGTCTAGGCCTCGCAGTGTTATTATTACTTCAAACAAGAAATTGTATAGGATACCTGAGGCAGTCCCACCTAGTGTTGTTTCCTTGATATCTTCCAAGAAATGCAGGAAGGTCATCTCTCAGACGGGGAAGTTTGTCTTCTTCATGATTCTCTCTTAGAATGAATGAAAGATCAAAGCCACATCCAAGGTCTCTGTAGCTGACCTCTCCACACAGTAGAAGAAAGTGGATAAGGTTGTGGAAGCATACTAAGATATATTCTCCTCACCTACCCGGGTACCTCTGCACTGCCAGGTCAAGAACCCCATCAATATGACCCCCGATGCACTACTTCCCAATAGGACCGTCTATCGTCGCTCTCTGTTAGAGAATGAGGAGATCAGGCAATAGATACAAGAACTGATCCATAAGGGGAACATCCATCCTAGCTCATCACCTTGTGAGAGCCCAATCGTGTTGGTACAAAATAAATATGGGACTTGGTGACTCAGCATTGATTACTGAGCCCTGAATAAAATCACAGTCAGAAACCGGTACCCGATTTGCAAAATCTATGACCTCCTTGATCAACTCATGGGGGCCAAATACTTTAGTAAGATTGATCTGAAGTCTGGCTACCACCAGGTCCTGATAGAACATACAAATGTATGGAAGACTGCCTTCAATTCAAAGGAAGGTGTTTTTGAATGGTTGGTCATGCCCTTTGGTTTGAAAAATGCTCCAGCCACTTTCATGAGCATGATGGATGATATCCTACGACCATCCACCAATACTTTTGTAGTGGTGTATCTGGATGACATTCTCATTTACATAAAGACTTGGGAATAACACTTGCAAGATTTCAACAGGTTTTACACACCCTACGACAGCACAATCTATATGCCAACTTGGAAAAATGATACTTTGGCATGGACAGGGTCCATTACCTGGGCTACATCATTGATCAACATGGTGTACATGTGGATCCATCCAAGATCCAAGTCATCCATGACTGGCCATCCCAAACCACACTCACTGAGCTTTGGAGCTTCTTGGGCTTTACCAATTTATACAGCAGGTTCATGTTGGGATTCTCCCATATTGGATGGGCCCTCAACCAAGTAACCAGGGGTGGTGGTAAGGAGAAATTCATGTGGGGCCGGTCCCAACAAAAATAATTTGATCATTTGAAGCATCGCTTGTTCTCAACCCCAATACTTTCGCTACCAGACCTACACCAGCCCTTTGAGATCAAGACAGATTCTTCGGACTATGTTGTGGACGTCATTCTCACTCAGCATGACCACTCTGTGGCCTATCATAGTGAGACACTATCATATGTTGTCTTTAAGTACCCTACTTACGAAAAATAAATGTACTCCAATGTGAAAGTTGCCGCCAATGGAGACATTACATTCTCGGGAAGGAGAAAGTCATCCACATTGATCATAAGCCACTGCAGTTCATACAAACATAGGGAAAATTGCAAAATGATCACCATCAGAAGTGGTCCACATACTTGCAACAATTCCACCTCAACATCAAGTATAAAACAAGAAGCACCAACTACGTCATTGATTGCCTCAGCAAATCACTAGTCACGACACTCACCATGGTGTTAGAATCATGCGGCCATGAGACTTTTAGATGGCCCTAACTCTATGAGACAGACCCATACTTCACCACCACTTACCAAATGTTGGGCGCAGACGCAGTTATCACTAATTTCCATCTTCAAGATGGGTTGTTGTGTCATCTGGGCTATATCTACATTCCATCAAGTGAGTGAGTGAAGCTGATATGGGAAGCCCACTATAGTCAGGTGGAAGGACACTTTGGCATAAAAAAGATAGTGCCAATGCTGCAGAAACATTTCTACTGGTTGAAACTTCGACTAGAGGTCAGCAAGTATATCAAGTCCTGCACTGCTTGCGCTATTGCCAAATCGACCACTAAGAAACAGGGCATGTACACCCCTTTGCCTACTCCTGAAAATCCATGGGAATCCATCTCAATGGACTACATGTCGAGCCTCATGTCCACCAAGAGAGGAAATGACTTTGCTTTTGTGGTTGTTAATCGCTTTTCCAAGATGGCGATTCTAGCCGCCTGCAAGAAGAGCATAAGAGAAGAGGCCAATTCCAAGGTCTTCTTTGAACGAGTCTGGGTACATTTTGGAATCCCACAAACCATTGTCTCATATCGAGACAATCAATTTCTCTGCACATTCTGGTCGAGCCTCTGGTCACTTCTCGACACCAAGCTCACCAAATCCACGACCTTCCACCCCCAGATAGATGGTCAAACTGAGGTCATAAATCAAATGATCATGCATATCCTGCGCATGTATAATTCCAAGCACCCTCACACATGGGATGAGAGTATTCGCTATGTCCATCATAGCTACAACCAATACCTTCATAACTCAACTGAACATAACCCCTTTCAGGTGGGGTTGAGATTCCAACCATTGGGTCCCATAGATGTTCCACTACCCCTTGTGGTCACCTCGGTCGACTCATCTCTGGCTCCAACTGAAGATGAAAAATCCACCCGGTTCATTGAGTGGATCCATCACATCTGCCAACAGGTTCAAGATATCCTATAGAGGTCCAATGACAAGTACAAGTAACACCATGATCAACATGGGGTGCCACATAAGTTTTAGGTGGGCGACGAATTTTGGTTGCACTTGCAGAAATAACACCTTACACGACCCCATCAGAAGCTTTTCCCACTCTGTTATGGGTCGTACACCATCACCAAGCCTGTGGGTGATAATTCTTTTGAGCTCAACATTCCTCCTTTCCTTGGCCTGCACCCAGTGTTCAACATGGATCTCCTTCGACCTTATTTCCCACCATTATTGGACACCTCAAAGATAACAGAACAACTGACATAACATAGCTCAACCCAGACTACATACAGTAGGAATCCAGTGATCATATTGTGTAAAAATAGGTCAAGGTCACTCACCAACAAAGGATCTAGCTTTATCGAGTTGTCAAAGCAGGGCAACTCCTGCACTAAGGAAAGTGGCTCACCCGGGGACAAATTCAACAGAAATTTCCTCATATAATGGGGGGAAACAATGCAATGGAGACCATTTATTCCTAAGGGGGGAGGATTTATCCATATGAATTTCAATGGCCTCCTACCTATTGTAACTGGCTCATTTTAGAAGTTTTCTAGTTTGGCATTTTTTTCCTAGTTTTCTGGTCCCTGACTTTCAGGGACGTTTTGAGGCCATAAACAACGTTTTTAGGGCTCTCCACAATCACATTGAAGACGAAGTTAGATTTTGATGACAACATGTGTATTCCTCAAATAGACCTTTCCAACGGGCTATCCTTTGCCTAAAATGAAGATTGTATGCAAAAGCTACGACCCCGGGAAGATGATGTACTAACTTACCCAAACTAGGCCCACCTGACTTTTGGCGCTTCATCTCCCAGGGTTAGGTTTTTGGATGTCTAGGGTTTTTGACATTCCTATTTATTGTAAAAATTCTTGGAGAGCCTTATTGTAATCATCTTCTTGCGAATGATCACACCCACAACATGTCTTCTCAGAGATAAGACGCCACCATTCTAACAAGCTTGTTTTCCGCTACATTTTACAATTTTAGCTTATTTCCTTATTGAATAGAAACCAATTTTACTGTATATTTGTTATTTTGTGTTAAGCATCTTTTGGTAATAATCTTTATTCATTTCGTTCTGCTCATAAAATCTGGATCAACAGGTTTCATGAGGGAACACATATTCTTAGTGTCTTTATGAGGTGCATGGTAGATATACTAATCAATAAATGAGAGGCTTATAGCCTATCCTTCTCACCAACATGGATTCCTCTACAAAATAAGTATAATAATTATTCTCATTAAATTATAGAAACTCGACTTTCCAAGCCAAAGTAGAGTCAACTAGGAAATTGAACCATCAACCATCCCAAGTCAAATCAACCAAATGATGATGAAGTTGAAATTCATAAAGTCGAGTTAGAAATAATACAAGTTAACCAAGTCAACTTGGATGAAAGGAAAGTCGATCAAGTCAATTCGACCAAATTTGGGCCGACCAAGTCGAGTCAAATTGACCAGATGAAAACAACCATGGGTGGATATTGTTGACTTGGAAATTGTTGATGATCAATTAAGGAAGATGAAACAACCAATGGTGGAGATGAAATTAACGAAAGAAAGTTGGGTCGACCAACAAAGAAGAGTTTATCTCAAAGGGTGAATTTGACAACCAATTGTGAAGGAAAACATTTGGGAAGGAAATTCTACTAACCCACGATGCATAAAAATTCATAGGGCAGTTTTGGTAACCCATAGCAACAAAAAAAGTAAGGAAGTCAATTTTTAAAATTCGTTGATAGAGAAAAATGTATGGGGGAGAAATTGATAGCTGACAAATTGTCAAAAGGTGTATATGGTCCCTGGGTAGCTAGTAAACACCCAGACAACCCCGTATTTCAAAATATACTTCCTGTATGATTTATGGGAAAAGGAAAACTCCCAACAAAGTCGAGAATGTGCCAAATGACTCTTATAACGAAATTAGAAACCCCCAAGTAAATAGCAACGACTTGGGAATGATGGTCATCAATTTCCAACTCAAAAGTCAATGCACGACTATGGTTAAACAGTTGTTAGTCTGGCTTATGAACCCATGAAGTCCATATTCATATAAAATGAGCTTAAGCCCAAACTGCTACAAATTTCCATTTGCTAAATAAAACGAAAACAACCATTAAAATTAAAATACACCCCATTAATCATTCATTAATTGATAATGCATAAAAATACATCCATTGAAAACGAAATTTAAACATGGTTAACACAGAAAGAACTCAAAATTTTCCCTCAAAACCCAAATGGGAAAACCAACATTCGTTTGGCTTCAACTAGACTCTTTATTATTCAGTAATGGGAAAGTTATAGGCTCTCTAGTTCATCTCTATGGTCCTCAGTGACATCTCGCTAGCCTATCTACATCATTCATAGCCAAAGAACCCTTTTCTCATTGTGGGCAAACTTAATATAGAGGATTGAGTTGACTTGGAGGATAACTAGAAGGTCAAGTGTTCCCAATGCTTCAACTTCTCTCCAATTCATTTGACTATATTTATTTATTTGTTTTTCTTTTCTCCCATGTGGAAAAGGTCTCAGGGAAGTCTCATTATTTCCTTATGTACAACAATATAGTTCCCAACTTTACATACATTACATACAAAAGTAGACATCAATCATGATGGCATGGGGCCTTTCATGCCAACAAGTCAATCTCCTTCTTCATCCATTGCCTTAAACTTTTCATGTGTTGATCATTGTAGAGCTCATGTTGATGGCCAATTGTTGTTGTAAAATCCAATTCGGAGATTCATATGCCTTAAATAAAATATATTCCTAAGTCTTGATGAGAAAATAGAGCATATCTAATTAGTAACTACACATTGTTTTCTTCTTTGGCACTTATAATTTGGCCATGATGCAGGGCTATTCATAGGTCTTCCTTCTTATTATCTCCAACAAACGGAAGAGGTATTTTTCATTGACTACTAAGAGGCTCTCCTTGCTCTCAAAATGTTGAAATATTCCTTTCAAGATATTAATGATGGTGTTGTTATCCTTCATCATTTATTATGATTTGTTTTTTATTTAAATAGTAGTAATTCTTCTTCTTATACAATTAAAATCTAAATTTTTTACTTGAATACAGTGATAACATCCTTCTTTTGGGTATTATAAGGCATGGAATTGTCCTTGAGAAAGTATTGACATAGTGATAATGGTCTCCTTTTCATAACTTAGCAGCTATGAGTTGTTTTTTATCATAGTAGCAATAACGATCTTTATCCTTCCAAGCAATAGCTCAAAACTTTATCCCCGGTTTCTCAATCAATTCCTCTTTATGGAGGTCCCTCATTTCTGGTGAATACAGTGATAACATCCTTCTTTTGGGTATTATAAGGCATGGAATTGTCCTTGAGAAAGTATTGACATAGTGATAATGGTCTCCTTTTCATAACTTAGCAGCTATGAGTTGTTTTTTATCATAGTAGCAATAACGATCTTTATCCTTCCAAGCAATAGCTCAAAACTTTATCCCCGGTTTCTCAATCAATTCCTCTTTATGGAGGTCCCTCATTTTTCAAAAGAAATTTGTTTCCCTTGGATATTGAAATATCTTTCTGCATTTCTCTATAAATTTGGCTATGTGAGGCCTCACATGGAAAAGAGTCTATTTTGAGGCTCTTCTTAATATCTTGGGTGATGTGTGAGATCATGGAGGATATTTGATGGTGGTTATATTTCCTTTGAATAGACATGTGAAAATCACCTTCTAGTGAACACACATTTCTCTAAAATAAAATGACATCTCTCCAATAGGTCAAGGAATCCCTCAACTCTACACTATTTTACAAACATGTGTTTCTCCTTAGAAAACCAATGAAACTTCCTTTGTCTCACAAATTTTTAGATGAATTCCTTCTTTAGTGAATTTATTTCCTTCCAAAAAAATATGTGTTTATTTGACCACGTATTCATCCCCAATATTCAGATGTCATTGTCCTAACATTGGGATAATCCCTCTCATTCCACACGTCTAAAATAAAAAAATTCACTGATTCATTAGGTCATCATCCACATGTCATCATTGTTGTCCACCTCGTAGTTGGCCTTCATGCTCGGGGATTAGGCTTTGTCCCCCCATTGATTCCTAGTCATTGTACAAACTCATTGTGGCCTTGAGAAATAGATAACGAGAATGATTTCCCATAGCACAATTGTAGCCTTAAAGATATCCTAAATCATCCTAATTAGCAATAATCTTTGGGTGGCTCTAAATATGATGTGAGAAAACATTTTTTGTTAAATAATTAGAGCTTAATATTTCCCTCCCCTGAAGAATTTTAAATTCATACCATATTCAATTATTCTCAGATTAAAATTATCGCAAGATGAGTGAAGTAGGTACACCACCTACTCGTCCTCATTTGTGTTATTTGCAGTAAAGATGATGCATATATTGGGTAAGTATAAAGAAGTCGATCTTTCTCCTACAAGTTCTTTGAGTCCTGTAGTAATGGATTTAATTAGACTAGATAGGCCCTTGACACTAGTTTATTGTGATGAAAAGGGAAAGTTTAGCATGGACCTTGAAGTTATTTCCACTTTACAACATCTCAAAGCGAATCTTAGTGTTGTTTATCTCTATGGTCATGAGTGTCAAAGGAAGAGATTCAATTGAAACTATTGCATGGACGATCTTCATTTTTATGTTGGCGAATACATAATGATATCTTTCATTAAATGTGAAAAATAATGCTGTATTTAGTGTGATGTTCTCTATTTTATAGAACTAGTTATGTGGATTGGTAAAAATAACACACAATGAGGTAGAAGCTAGGGAATCTCAGATCATGTGTAGTTTTACTCACATGCAAATTAGAAAAATAATTTGTTTAAATTTGAAATTAAATGATGGATTTTACTGTTAACTTCAACTTGGGGAATTTAAGATGTGACATAAATGATTTTATACTTTAATGTCTGAAACTCTAAGAATTTGCAATGAAATATTGTAGCTAGGTTGATATAATATGTTTAGTTCAGAGTTTATATAAAATCATTCCTTTGTATTGAATCTGTGCCAAGGTACATTCATAAAATCTAGGGCTTGTTTGTGGCCTGATGAAAATAAACTTCTATATTTGGTTGAATTTGCAATTAAATGGTGGATTTAAATCTCAAAGTTTAATGTACGACATGTAAGATGCATCTGAGATAAATTTCAACTTAAGACATTTGAGATCTAAGATAAATTTCAACTTTAACATGTGAATATTTGAGAATTTGTGATGGAAATGTTCTAAATGATGTTTTAATGATTTTTCGATGGTGCTACAAGTATTGGGATAATGTTTTGTTTGGACATATTACCCCCTCGCATCTAGGAGTAACTAGAGAATATTTTTTTCTCCATGATCCACAGTGTAGACGACAGTTTCGATGATGACATTCCAGATTCTCCATACACAGTTGCTCGCAGATGTCTTCAACTCTATGTTTATATCACTCACATAAGGTGATATAGTGCATGACACATGAGGTACCATGTTCAAATACTTCATATTGAGTGATAATGTTCAATTTTTTGGGAATCAAAATAATGATGATGTGTTGAATTGGATTTTGAATCATGATTCTTTGAATTTATGCTTTTTTTTCTTCTTTCACCTTTCTAGTCATCATCATTCCCTGGTCAAGTGTTGTTACTCTTGGGAAAAGTTGTACTATTAGGGGGACTTGATAGGGATATTGTTTCCATATCCAAATCCATACATAACACACTCCATCTATCCCATATTTTTTATTATGTATTTTGGTTTGGTTGTCATATGTCACCCATAAAGGTTCGACCCTCATAATCCCATGAGAATAAGGAGCTAGAATGATCGAGGTTGATATAGCTTTATAGATAAAAAATAATTGAAATAGAAAATTGTATAATTCAAAATCAAAAGCAAAGAAAATGAAAATAAAGAAAATGAAAGTCTAAAAACAAACAAAGAAAGAGAAGCATGAGCTCTACTCCCTCACTAGCAGGCCATCACCCCAAGTACTATGCAATGAATGCATATATAACAAAAGAATTTATCAAATGAAAATAAAATGCCAAAAACTATTGAATCAATAAAGAAAAAGGAAAATAGGGGTTTGGAAATACATAGTGTTGAGGAAAGGGTGAATCATTTCCCAGACGCTCCCTCATATAAAGGCACTCATGATGATGACTATCATACATAACCTTTCATGACTATGTCACCACCCATGAAGTAAACCCCAAAGCATACCATATTCCATTGCACATGATGCTTGATGGGTTTTATTGGGACATACTTCTTATCCTAGGTACTAGCACACCTGATAGGAGGTCATAATGATCCTTCAATACCTAGACTTCGAAAATTGTATAACTTTGTAAGCTAGTGTGAAGTTTGAAGAGGATACTTAATGTGATATATCTAGTGGATTTTTAATTACTCACTTTGTATATTGTATTTGACTTGTGTACATTCCTTCACTTTTGATAGTGCATTGGACCACATGAGTCACTCCTTGGATGATGGATTTCGCAATGATACCCATAGTATTGATGCCTTGGTTCTTTGGAGGAAGTTGACGGGATACTAGCACACTTGATGAAGGCCATCCCACCACTTAAGAGAGATCATTCCACATTTTTGGGAAGACATTGATCCTTTTGATGACATGGCTCCTTTGATGAGACACCTATAATGTTCCCAATTAGATCTACTAGGAACTTAGTGGTTTATTGATTTTCTTTTTTTGGTATATTGACAAATGGTTTGTTGTTTTTTCCTTCTTAGTTGTGTTGGGATAGTTTTGTAGAGTTTTACAACAAGCATATGATATAACTATAGAAAATAGCATATACACAATGAGATAC
>JASDQU010012142.1:63336-84621 GCA_032191745.1 Picea mariana | reverse complement strand
TAATGGTTATTATTTTATGTGACCTATTATTCCTTCATCAATAACATTTATTTTTATTTTCCCCACTCTTATGCATGATCCCTCAAGAACATATTTTAGATCTACAAATCCATTGAGTAGTCCTTCTTATTTTTAAATATTTTTTTGATCTTAGAGGTAAACTCTTTGATTAAATTGGCAAGGGAGGGTAGATCCATCTTCCATATATCTATATATCACCACATCTAGACCATGTATCCCTTTTTGAATTCTTTTGCAATGATAGCCACCTAGGGTACCATAAACTATGGCCTACCACCTTCTTGCTATATTGACTCCACTACAGATTCCTTTTGCCTAGTCTAGAATTCATACTCAAACCTTAATCCAGAGACATGTAATGAAACTGATGGGTCATAACATGTGTTGTCCTAGATCTATAGTGATGGAGTGGTCAATATTAAGGGTATTACAAGAAGCATCGAGGGGATAACTTATTGAGTTCCATTTCCCTGGTGTGGACAAAAATACCCATCTATCACATTTTCTTTTTGTTTCTCCCATAAGACATTCACCTAGTTGAATTGTTCCCCAAGGGACTTCACTAGTTTCCTTGCTTTCTCTATGGTCATATCCTCTAAATCAATGACCATTTTCCTTGAAGAACTTGGAGTTCTGGCCTTTATCTTTGAATACAATGGTGGGGGGATTTATGCTAGGACTTCTTCAACAGTCACCCCCTTGTACATGATTTTGTTTTGTGGCTCCTCCTAGGACAAATCAATAAACTAAGTGTTTAAAGAGATAATTTATCTTCTCCTTTTGTTTCTTGCAAGCCTCAACTAAAATAATTCGATTCCAACTCCTATGTAAATCTAGGAATGGGTATCACTGATGAAAATGAAAGGGTAGGTCATGGAAGAGTGAGAAACATATACATTTGTAACACTGGGCATGAGGACGTTAATGGTTGTGGTGCTAGCGCAACTCCTTCATTGACCACCCACTGCTAGAGTGAGTGTGAAGTTTGTAGCAAGGACGATTTGATTCTTCTACTCTAATGTAGTAGTTCCAACTACTCCTAGACCATATCACTACTACCCTTACCCTACATAGATGCTAATATGTTGTGATTTATATGACTATTGCATGTGTCCATTGTGGGAGGAGGCAGTTGTAGCACCTACATTGTCACCGGGTCATTACTCTTTCCATGTACAATTGGTGAACCCTTCCTCATCCTCATCTTTGAGTCATATAAATTTGTGGAGTCAAATTTTGTTCCTCCCTCGACCTCTAGTCATGCATTATTCCTCATGGGATCCTCCTCCCCAATGCCTACTGGTGGAAATTATCTCTTGTCTTGTTTCTTTAGTTGTTATGCTATAGCATAAGCCCATTACTTGATGGCTCACTCGACACGTGATGGCATCAACATGAATTCAAGTGTCTCGACCTCCACCCCTAGATTCACACTACCATTGGGAATCCATGTTCTCATAAGGAAAAAGTGTCCAACCACTTTAAACTAATACCATTGACCATGTGTATTAATAATGGTTGAGGGAATCCTAGTAGTCTTTTTTATGATGTCCCTCATAGCCTAGTAATAATTTCAAACAAAGTGTCGATGCCAACCTATGTATTCCTATCTATTTAAGAGGCCAAGGATTCATACTAAGCCACAACAAAAATGTCCTTAGGATCCCACTGTGGAATTTCAATACCTCACAACTTTTCCCACTATGATTAGAAGGAAATTAGTAGCGGAAAAATCCCATAACAAAAATCATAGTTCTAGTCTTGTGCATCTAGAATGTTATGCACAACCACATTCATGAGATACCTAAACTAGTTTTATTTTACCTCAGCCAAATAAACATTGACCATGTGCACCTCCTATGTTGAACATTATCCCATTCTACATGTATGAAACACCCTTCTGGATAGTATCTACACTGCCAAACTAACTGAACATTTGTTAGTGGATTCTATGTCATATTCTTGATGTTTATTCTTCATGCCATATTTTAGGCATAGATCCATATCTGCTTCTATGACCACCCCATCCTTTGGTACTTGGAATATAGTGGCGAATGCATCATTGGAATCTTTCCCATCCTACAGTAATCCAGTAACCACATAAACACTATCTAATTTAATAAGGATTTTTCACTCCATCCAAATTCCACCAGTGTGAGTCCATGACAATAGTTGTCACATACAGTTTCTTATCACTAGAGAAGTCCCAAAGCACAAAACATGTGAGAGGTTAGTGATCCTAGACTTAAAAAATGGCTTGAATGGTGGAAAGAGCTTGGTCTCCTCCCTTAGTTTTGAGTATTTTTCAAGGTAAATTCAAGGAAAAAAGTAGGGTTGTGGATATCATAATCTACCAATTGCGCTTTCCACATATCAATTCAAATGCTCATCCTTACTGGCATGCACTTATAGATTGAGTTCCTTCTCTGGGAAAACTAGGTGTTTTACCTCCAAAATGGGTGCCTACTCCCCCCACAACTTATTATTTCAAGTCCCATGGCCCATCATGCTCATGTTTTCAATTTGCACTATGCATAGTGGCATTTTTATTACACTCCATTATTGATTGATACCCAACACCACCTTCAACAATTCCTACCTTCCACGAACTGAACCATTCTCACACGTTAGAAGTTGCTACACTATCATGGTCTCTTTCAGCCTATAATTCTTGAATCTTGACTCCACTAATAGTTTTGTCCTCATAAAGCTTTGCAACTCTAACTGATACAACCTCAACTTTGAAACTCTTGTGGATTTGAAATCTTGAGTGTTCAAATGATCAGGATTATTGCTAAAATGTTTTTCTTTAACATTTTTTACCATGATTGATGGCATTTGAGGAGTTGTGTCATGTCCCCTTCTGATTGATCATGGGACATGGACAAAGTAGCCTAAGTGATTCCTGTAGGATATAGTCATTAAAAAAAAAGGGAATTAATTAATTATTTAATGTCCTAAGGGGAAAATGCCTAACAAGAATGACATTAGATAATTAAAAGGGGAAAAAGGAAAAAAACACCAAAAGTGACTTAGGAGGAATATGAAAAGTTACTTAAACTTATTAAAAGGTAAAAAGGGGCGCTAAAGGGTCACCAAAGAGTTAAAAAGGGGAAAAGAGGGAATTCTCCTCATTCATGACATTTCATTTTAAAAAAAACAAATTTGAGGAGAGCTTTGAGATTTGGAGACTCTTGGGATGAAAACCCTAGGAGAAATTTTTAGGGATTGGATTCGGTGTTGAGACCATCCACCCTAGTTAGTTATATGGGGAAGAGATCACACTAATTTCTTCATTGTGCTTCAGTTTGGTTAAGTTTTCCCATCATTTTGGTAGCTTGTAATGTGAGCAGAGAGAGATTCAGTGATTGAGGCGGCTGGATTTTCTATTGATGGAGATTTTTGTTGCAGGGGTTAAGTTATTTCACCAAGGGGTCGACTTTCCCCTGAAGTTTTATCATATTTTCTCCTGTGGCCCAATTTCTTTCTTTGTGGGGCAAGTTTATCAACTGAAGACCGAGTTTTTATATTGTTTGGTTATGTTTAGTCCTTGGGTTGCATTCCTCATTCAGTTGGACACTTTCTTTGTGGCTAGGCACTCCTTTTTTGTGAGGTTGGACTCATATCCTATTAGCTGGGCACAATTCCCATCTGTTGGATAGCATATTATGGTAAAATCGAGTCTCATTTGTAGCTGGGGCGATTTCTGGTGGATAATGGGAAGAATCTATTATGTTGGGCGAGCTGGATAATTATTTGGTTGATTTTTCTTGTTGTGANGCCAAATATATTGCATATCAGAATTTCATTCTTCAGGAAGGTCACTGTACACAGAGCTTCATTTTTATCAGCCATATTCCTCACTAAATTGGCAAGGAAATCTTGCAGGAAAATCTATACTAGGTTCCTTATCATTGGTTGTTATATTGCATGCTAAGTTTCTTATGTATTTCTGCTATCATTTAATTTATGAAATCAAAGTCTCTTGAATATCAGTTTTGCGTATTACACTGAGAGTTATATGCAGAAAGTAAAATACTTACAAACTATTGATAACATTTCCGCACATACAAATTGTTGACCATACGCTTACGCTCTTAAACTAAGAAGAAAACAAAAAAAACTAGTAGGGGCATTTCAGTGGTAACAAATCCCTTTTCCTATCAACTTGAGGGGGGCTTTGTAGTTCATGGAGAGGAAACAATAGGTACATCACCTATAGGAGTAGAAGACGAGGGGAAGAATTTTTTTTTGACAAAGGAGCGGAGGAGATGGGTGAGAATCAACCCAGAGCAGAACATGGGAAACCCATGGGGGACCCAAATGAGGATAGAGCCCTTCAGATCTTGGAGAACATAGCTAGTGGGAAAAAACAGTTAGACCAACTCATGACTCAATTAATTACAACTTAGAACCATGGCAACAACTCTAGTGCAGGGGCTTCAAATGTGAACAATGGAAACAATGGTGAGGGGAGCCAGCATGAGATCCCTACACCAAACCAGGACAAGGTGCCTACATAGGTTGGACCAAGGACAACTAGTAGAACAATCCCTAGACCACTAATGCCTCAATTCTTGGAAAATCAATAGACAATGAACCAAGGGAAACTGGTGCATGGTGAGACTTTCCAGTATTATTATGCAAAGTATCAGGCCTTGGGGGAGGATTTTCACGCTGCTATGTCACTTTAGGATTTTTGCTCCATTAAATATAGGAATAAACTCAAGGACCAAAGGGGAAAACAAAACAAAGACCTCTCACAAAATTTGGGAAAGTTATCCATTCCCACATTTGATGGATCTAGCAGGAGCACTACATGAGCATGGGTACACAAACTTGACACCTATTTTCAGTTGAACCCCATGACATAAGCCGAGGTGATTAAATTCGATACCTTGCATCTTGATGGAGAGGCACATGAATGGTGGTATCTTGGGTTAGTCACTCTGGGGCACTCTAATATCACTTCATATTTGTATTTCACTCAGAAGTTGATGGAGTGATTTGATAAAAAGGACCCAAAGCTGCATTTCATAGAGTTAGCACAACTCAAACAAGAAGGATAACCAGATGCTTACATCACAAAGTTTCAAAATCTAGCAGTGATGGTGACAGACATATCTGAGCAGAGGCTTTTGATGTTGTTTGTTAAGGGTTTTTTGGATCCACTTCGTGGTTGGGTAAAGGATTTCAAGCCTGAGACCTTGTGGGATACTATTGTCAGGACGAGGGACATGGAGGATGTAGTCCCTAAAACCAAAAAAAATTCCAAACCCCTTATTCCACAAAAAGGAAAGGACAAGAAGCCTCCTGGGAAGGAAGGTACGGGTAAGGAAAAGTTGGATGAGGAAACAAAGACTGAGATAAGGATAAATAACCTTTGTTTCCACTACAAATATCCATGGGTACCAGGACACAGGTGTCAGGGAAAGGGTCAAGCCCATTATATTGAGGTACATTTAGATTCTGATGAGGACAAGGAGGATCAAGAGGTTGGTCCAGAGCAGGAGGTTGCTCTATAGTAGGGAAAAGAGTAGAAGGAGGAGATAAAGGAGAAGCCTCGTTGTTATCAAACAAATCGGTAGATGCGGAAACTAACAGATCTCCCTAGATCCACCTAGATCTAGAACAAAACAGGACAGAACACGACTCTTTCCCTAAGTTGTAGTCATTGAATCTACTAATAAGAAGGAATAAGTGACATACCTTTATATCGCTTGCTTAGGTCTCTCTTGTTCCCGCTTCGCTCCGATGCTCTTGTGAAGTCAGGTCCAAGACAACACAAACCAACCAAAGTGAAGATAGCAAAGTATATTCAATGTCAACCTATGCATATGATCAAGGAGTTACGCAATAAAGTAAGAGTGACTTTATGGGAAAGGGACATGCCGCTATATCATCTTAAATGAAAGTAGAAGAGACAACCTGATCGCCTTGATGTTGCAAGATTCCTTTCAGTGACCCTTGGTTCCAACACACACACTTTCTCTTTTCTTGCATGAAGAAGATCCAATACCTCTTGATAGACCAAATAGAGTCTTCAAGATTCTATCCAAGCAGGGTTCTTCACACAATTCTTTCACCAATTCTTCATTCAATCTTGCTTAACCTTTTCCATGAGAAACCTTTCAATATATAGGAGAATGAGAGATGGTTACATGGATGAGGATGATCCCACCAAATCTGAGAAGTCAATAGAATGACAACCATGTGAATGCCAACTAATTTTCTAGAAGATCCTCTTCTAGAACCTTCGTGATCTCTTCTCCTTTCCAAGCTTAAAAACAGGTTCACACCCTATCTATGGAGCTTCCTGCGAACACTTCACACCCTAAGTGTGGGTGGCCTCTGAGAATGAGGTATTTTCACACCCTATACCATAGGCAGCCTGCGAACTCATCTTAAAAATATGTTTTTGGAAGAAGAGAAGGGCCACTTTTCTCAGGCAAAAAATCCTTGTTGGGAGCCTGAATACATCACTGTCGAGACATTGCCATCGTGACCAAAATCATGTGTAACACTCGTGAGGAGGATAATGAGGTTGTTATAGCCACATTATCAGGTACTATGAGATTCAACACCTTCATAGTCAGAGGAGTCATAATGGGACATGGAGTCACTACCTTGATTGATAGTGGGGCAACCACAAAATTTTATTGATGCAACTTGGGTGGCTAGGAGATGGATAGCTACAAAGGACTTTCAGGGTTTCAAAGTAGTAGTGGCCGACATATTTAATGTGTCTTTCACTAAGAAAATTCCTAGATTGGCGTTGGAAATTGGTAACTACACCTTGATAGAATATTTTTATGTGGCAGATTCGAATGTAGTGTTGGGAGTTCAATGACTTCATACTAAGGGGGACACTATCACAAACTACAAACAAATGACCATGAATTTCTTCATGCCAGGAGGGAAAAATGTTGTTCTATGAGGCATGGCAAATAATGCTCCTACAATGGTATCAAAGAAAAGGATGGAAGCCATATTCATACATGGAGATGTAGCATATGTAGCACATTGATTTATTACATCCTAAACATATGATGAGGGCAGAAGGCACTATCATGTAGACATTCAAGATTTATTGAGAAAACATGACAAGGTATTTGGGAAGATACCTCCAAGGATACCTCTTGATAGAGGTTTTTAGCACACCATAGAACTTGAGGGGGGGGGACCATTGATCACTACCTTGTACATGCATCCCAAGAAGTTCAAATATGAGATAGAGAAAGAAATCAAGGAGTTACTTGACATGGGGAACATAAGACCCAGTTCTAGTCCTTTTGTTTCTTTAGTAGTCTTGGTTAAGAAGTAGGACGAGACAATGCATATGTGTATTGATTATTGGGTGTTGAATAAAAAGACAATAAAAAACAGGTACCCTAAACCCAGGATCGATGAGCTATTGTATGAGCTGCATAGAGCGGTGTATTTTTCAAATATTGATCTTCGATCCGGATATCATCAGATCAGATTCTGTGAGGAGGAAATTGATAAAATCTCCTTTAGGTGCCATTATGGGCACTATGAGTTCTTGGTCATGCCTTTCAGATTGACCAACGCACTTGCTAATTTTCAGTCATGCATGCATCATATATTCAGGAAGTAGTTGTGGAAGTTCTTATTGGTATTTTTCAATGATCTCCTAATATATAGTAGGACCTCGGAGGAGCACTTGGCAGACTTGGAGGATATTTTGAGCATTATGGAGGAGCAGTCATGATCTGAACCCGGGGGCGATAAGTTTCTAATAATTGGTTGATTATGTCACTCCTTCAAAAGGGTCAATTATAGATCATTTTACTTGAGCGATATGCAATAAAAGGTAAAGTTGAAGTCTTATAAGCTTGAATTTGAAGTGAATGAAAACCTCTTTAGTCTTCCTTATGTTCAATATGTCATGCTTTCTTTTAACATCCTATGTGCTGAAATTCATGGAAAAACAACATAAGAACATAATACACATAATGGATAAGACACTTCACTTGATAACGAAGTTTACCCTTGCGGTGGGATACCTCTCCGGGTCATGCTCCAAAGCCTAACCGCTTTATTCTTCTCGATGTAATGGTGTCTCTCCTTTACAAGTTGTAAGGCCAAAGTCCCTCTTCGGTGACAACAACAAGAGATCGAAATGTGATCAGGAATGTATCAGCTTCACAATTTCTACTCATGAGGCATCCATGATGCTAACATGGACATCATTCCCACATACTCAATACATAAAAAGATGAAGAATAAAATATGACCCCCAGCAACATGGAGCCATCAAAATCCTTAGATCTGTTGCTCAGATCCAAAACATAAATATGCAGCCCATACAAAAGATCTTGGAACCCATGAGAATCAGAACTGCTTTGTTGGCCACTTGTCATGCAAGTGCCACAATTTCTCTGTCACATATAACTGATTGATTTGATGTGAAAGAAGATAATAAACAAATAGATAGAAGAAATAAGTTGATCTTGTTGCCTTGCTGCAGCTTCTGTCTGCTCCTTCAGACCTATAACACGCATGTTATGCTGCAACATTTAATGACAAAACAACATAATGAAAAGCATGCTTACATTGGCTTCTCCAGCACTTAGCTTGCTGCTTTGAAGATCTGCTGCAAAAATAAAACCTCGTCATTGAATTACCTTAAAATGACTCCATCCGAGTCAGACACTTTCAGGCCCAAGAGACACCTCTGCCTTAGTTAACATGCCACTGCCTTTGCAATAAATGACTCATTATGGAATTAAGCTGCTGAATTTTTTCTCATATCAGAAAACTAACACCACCACTGTGTTCGTGGCATCATTTTACCTAAAAATGACTGTCTCCACGCCTCGATCTGACTCAGGCACTTTCTGGACTCGGGCACTTTCTGGACCCAAGAGGCAAACATGCCTTGATTTGCGTGCTAAAATATGTACAGTGCATACGAATTTCGTACAGTCTGTATGGAGGTGCTCAATGCTCTATGCACTGGTGTGTTCTTCTCTATCCCAAACTTGAACTGGAACCCCCTTTAAATACTATTTTTCTGGCGGTTATACCATAATGAGGTTGTTAGCCTAATTGGTTGGCGAAGCTAAGTTTGGTACTTTGGTTGGCGGAGGTCTCGGGATCGAATCCCATGGGCCTCCCCATTTTGGTGAACAGTTAAAACCATTTTTTGCACATGCCCACACTAAATTTGGCGGGCGACCACTAAAGTGGCAGAATCGGCTAAATATAGTGGAATTGCCACTAAAATGGCGGAACTGTTGCTATTCCAGGCAGAGGTTTTGGAATATGCTGGAGCAATTTTGGTAGAGGGATAATTATAGTGGATCTTCTATATATAGCAGAACTACCTCCATATATGGTGGAGTTCTGTTAATAAATTTTTTTAATTATTTTTTCACAGGACCTCCTTTTGCATTTCGAGGGTGCCACATGGTGCCTCCCTATTGGGCCACGTGGAAGCCTCTGATTCACCCACCTGTGTATGATGATGTCATCTCCACATCATCCTAGACACATGGCACCTTCTAGGTGGTGCCACGTTGCGTCACCTGGGGTTGCCATTTGGCACATTTTTACTCGTCCACGTGGCGCCCTAAAAAGATCAAATATGAGTGACACATGGCAGCCTTTGGTGCTGCCACATGGCATGATGATGTCATCATGACACATGTCACTCTCTGTACTTTCCACGTAGTCTGTATGGACACTAACTTCAGCAGTACGGATGTTGACTCATCCCTTCTCACTGGGTTGGGTTGACCAAAACTTTGACCGCTTATATCTTTTGATCTGTAACTCCGTTTGATGAGTCATTTTCACCGTTAGAAAGCTTGCGACACACTCTTCGCGATCATTCAATTTTTATTGAATTTTGGGGAATTTTATTTTTTCCCTTTTCCTGTCTGTTGAGGCCATTATGAGCATCCTTGGTCGATTCTATGCATTCTGGGACACTTCTGAAACTTCTGTGATGTTCCCTAGATCCATCTGGATCACGCCTCCCAACTGAAAAGAATTTTGGTCCCCAAAATTCATTACATTATAAGTTTCATGTCCATTGGACTTACAATAAGAAACCCTTACCCAAACTACCTCACAAGGCCTAACAATATCAACATGTGCCAGAAAAAGAAGTGCTATCAACAATTATCACTTTCACACCATACCCTTCTACGAGGTCTGAATCGAAACATGTGACTTACAAAAGATGGCCACTCTCGACTAACTCAAAAGGATTTCCCCCATTTTTTCATCCAGTTTGTCGAACACGTCCTCTTTACCGAGCTGTCCTTTCTCTAGTAGTTGGTCTTCTCTTGGTGGTGGATTTTCCTCTAGCATTGTCTAACTGACTGTCTCCCTCAGAGGTGACTTCCTGGTCTTCTTGTCCCTCTTTGGACGTAGATCTAGATGTAAGGCCCAACAAGTGGCCTCATGATGCCCATCTCTGCTACAATGGCTGCAGTAGCCTTTATCCTTCAAAGGTGCATTCCCCCTGCTCTTTTTCCTATGTGGAAAGAAATATGCCATCCTCGTCCTTCTCTTGGTTGCCATAACCTTCTTGCACAAGGATTTTCTCTTCCAACACTGGGACACTGCGTGGTTACTCAATCCACAAAAAGTGCATGTTATTTGATGCCAAAAGCTTTTTTATATATGATTAACATTCTTATAATCAAATGGAATTTTAGAGTTTCGAGATTTCTTATACCTCGGTGAGTTTCCTCTGGAGTCAGAATGGCAAGAAGAGTTGGTCTCAACTCTGTCATCGTGATACTCATATCTCCCTAAAGATGTCTCGAATCCTCGATCATGAGAAGTTGTGCTATCAGCCTGCACTGAATCAATTTCATCTCTTGATGAACTGTTGACCTCTGGAGTCTCATTGACTGTCCCGGGGTCTTCTTCCCGAATGGTTTTGGAGCTTTCTCCAACATCCTTTGGGACATAGCCTATCTTGGCATATCAAGGCCAAACCACTGCCTCGATGGGATCCACAATACCTTGGCCATTGGTTCGAAGGCCTCCTCCTTCGTATCCCATTTTTCTCATCAACTTTAAGCCAATGCAAGAAGCATGTTGTTCAAGGATTTCAAAAGAATCATCAACATTAATCAAGAAAGGAACTATACATGGTTTATTTACCTCCACCTCAAACTGGGACCCTTGGTCTGCTTCTTGAGATATGTCCAGTTGTTCCTTGTGAGAAGGATCAGTGGAAGATGCTTCTAGGAATCCTCCTTGGTTTAGGGATGCATGAAGCTCATCTTCATTTGTTTGACAAAGTGTGCATGCATTTGCACTGTCATGCTCATACCCACAACTGGTGAAGTTTCCATGGTCACAAGATGGTCTTATCACCGTCTCATTTGTAGAGCCTTCCTCTGTTTGCATCTTCATGGCTTGCAACTGCTCTTGCAACCTTTGGTTCTCTTCTTCTGCAACATGCAACAATGTCTTCAATCCAGCATTCTTTGCTTGAAGCATTTGGTTGAGCTCTTGAAGCTCATCGAACCACGATTGTTTTGGTGACCTTGCCATCCTTATCTTCAACACCTGCAATCGGAACCAAGCCTACTCTGATACCACGTGATCTGAACCTGGGAGCGATAAGTTTCCAATAATTGGTTGATTATGTCACTCCTTCAAAAGGGTCAATTATAGATCGTTTTACTTGAGCGATATACAATAAAAGGTAAAGTTGAAGTCTTATAAGCTTGAATTTGAAGTGAATGAAAACCTCTTTATTCTTCCTTATGTGCAATTTTTCATGCTTTCTTTTAACATCCTATGTGCAGAAATTCATGGAAAAAAAACATAAGAACATAATACACAGAAATTCATGGCTATTTTTTCTCTTTTTGTTTGAATATCTAGCAAATCAAGATGTAGTTTGAAGGAGGGGTATGCATGTTCAATGATTCAAGGATGGTTCTCTTGCCATGGAGCATATTTCAACTCAATCTTGGCATAGAAGTACTACATGTATCTACAGGTTAGGATCCCAAGAATGTTACTTCATATTTATGATTTAAGGGTGATCCATGCGATAGGAAACAATATGGGGGTTTTTCAATATTCAAACTTGGAAACCCTAGCTATGGAAGGCATCCCAATATTTTGGCTCTAATGGCTAGAAATAAAGGCATTCCTAATATAAAATAAATACTCGATGAGGGGAATCGAAATGGGAATAACATATTGATTATGAAGGAATCCCATTTATACATTATCTTTCCATCGACATGGACATATTCCTTGGAAGATGGATGCACTAAAAAATTGACCAAAAAAGCCAAATCCGCTCCCCATCATGATGGCTCTCTGGATAGTCTCAGAGTTAGGATTTTGGAGTCCAATAGATCTATTAATGATCTATTATCCCCAAATGATTCCCTGGATATGAACAACTCCTTGAATTCCCCAATATCCCCATCATAAATGGAACAGTTAGAGGCGGGTTCTAAGAAGAAGGAAGGTACTTGAGGCTTTGTTTAGTATGAGGGCTCTGTCCTGGTGTAAATACACATCGAGTGGACTTCCTAGATCATGGGTTTTGTTGCAAGTGCGTACCAAATCTCTCATTGTAAGATATAAAACTAAACAATGAGTGAGAGAGGACAATCATACAAATGTTATTTTCACTCTACAGGCATCAATTAAAGCATTAAACCTAAAATTCAATGATCAATCAAGATTTGACAAAACGTTGTTGCAAATATATCAACAAATTTGTGAGTAAAACTACAAACTTAAGCGATCTAAAGGAATTTTCTCAAAATTCCTTAAAAACACATGATAATCATAACTTTTCAAGAGAATCTATGGGAATATTCCATACATTCCCCAAAAAATACATGAAAAATGTAAAAACGGTGTTTATGTTAACCAATCAAAATTGAAGAAAAATCATCAAAAATAAATTATGTTTCAACTCAACTTTGGGAAAGCTATATTTCGCAATGTATGAACTAAAAACTAATTGATTTTTTTTAATTAGCAATGACAGAAAAAACAAATCAATATTTTGTAACCAATCAAAATTCAAGAAAAATCATAAAAAATAAAGTAGTTTTCAACTCAACTTTGGGAAAGCTATAATTTTATGATGTATGAAACCAAACCTAATTGATATGAATAATGAAATAAACAACATGACAAAAAAACATCTCTAATATTAAAAGCTAGATTTTTGAAAAATAATCATACCTACATGAAATGAGGGTACCTCTTCCATTTGGTATACTCCACCCACCTCAAGGGAAAGAGAGGAAACACATTCATGTGTATAGCACTATCCACTAGTGACCATATTATTCATAACCCATTGTACCAGATTCAATTTGCTTCAGTGCCTTGTATGTATATATCCATGCAATATAAGCATAACAACTTAAATTGATAAGCACTAAGCCAAATCCAATTTACACTTATTTATATTGTTCATGAGCCATCTTTGGTTCCCTCCTCCTTTGGTTACTCTTTAAACTATGGTAATCAAATGAATAAGTAAACAAAGTCACAATCTAAATGTTCTATGAATTGGATCTTTTTCAGTTGCTCAAAATAACGAGAAGGGAAATTGATATTTTTTTCCTTGAAATCCAATAAGAATCATTTTGGATGGATAGAATTGTGGATATCAATAGTTAACATTTAAAAATCAAGTTGTGGTAGGGGTATTCAAGGGCGTTGAATCCATTTTTGCATTAAAAACAACGACTTCAACCATTTAAAATTGCAATTTCAACAATGAATTTATGGTCGAATTCTGATGACAACAAACTAGAAAAGGTCAAAATCATAGTGTTGGTTGTGGAGCCTGATTATCTTCCCGTTTCATAGGTCTTTTTTTTTCAGCTTTGTTTATACCCCATGAAGACTGTACACCCTGGAATACTTTACACCCCTCCATGTGGGGGGGTTGCAGGGGGGGCTTTCTCCCCCCGCGGGGTCTGGGGGGCTCATTCCCCTCGACTGGGGGCCTTGAGGGAAAGCGGGGGTTTGGGGGACAACGTTCCTAGATGGGGGTTTGGGGGAGAAGCCCCCAAAGGAAAAATTTCCTTGTAAATGTATATTGTAATTTCATAGTAATTTTGGACCATTCATTATAAGGTCGCAAATCTGTCGGTAGAAGTTATGTTTGGGTTTTTTTCCCTAGGATGCAACCCTCTTTTATGAGGGAATTGTATTGCATCTATGTATCATTGCGAATATTGTATTTTGAGAGAGGATACTGTGAGATAAAGAAGAGGAAGTTACATCGGGTGTGTTGTAGGTTGTATCCCTTCATTTTGCTGGATAATAAAAAGGAAGGACCTGGAAATTTTTCTGGTGGACGTAGCCCACACTGGGTGAAACACGTATATCTGTGTCTCTATTGTATTATGTATCTTCTATGTTTTATTTCCACATTTGTTTTATTTTATTGTTCCATGATCCTGTTTTTCTAGCGCATACAACGCTTTTTCTTTCTTCATGATAGGTTAAACAATTAATAGTTTGTCAAGTCATCCTTCCATAATCAATATAAAAAACAATATCACTCTCATCAAGTTACATCACAAATGGATGTTACATTTATTTTCATATCAAGACATCGAAGGCTACCGAGCATAAATCTTAAAAATTCAAGGGCCTATCATCATCCCTCACATCCACAAGCTCTTCAATTTAGTAGTCAAGCAAGGCTTCCCTAAACCCTAGACTTAAAGCCTCATTGTACATATTTTTAAAAGTGAGGATAAAAAAAATCATTCTAATTATAGGGTCATTATGATTAGCCCCCTTTTAGTCAAGTTATATGGAAATATGTTGGAAATGAAGATCAACATATGGCTAGGAAGCCACTAAAAAAACGTTAAAGGCTGGGATGGATTTAGGAGCTATCATTCAACTATAGACCTCCTTGTTATGCTTAGGATCATCGCAGAGGAGTGTCATGATAATAAAACCAATATCTTGTGTTGTTTTGTTGACTTTAAAAAAGATTTTGACATAATGTTTGGGACTAACCTTTGGAATAAGATAGAAGATAGAAAAGTTCATTTTGAGTTGAGAGGTGTTGCAATAAGGTTGATGTTACAGAGAAAGAAATTAATTGTAATATAGGAGCTAAGCAAGGTTGTCCCCTATCCCACACCCTTTTTGGCATATTCATTGACAAGTTAGAAGGTTGTTTGGAAGAAGCAGGTTATGTCAGCGTGACTCTCGTTGGTATTATCATCATCCTTCTTGTTTACATTGATGATATTGTTCTTATGGTGAGGAGTCCCTATGATCTCGAAAAGCAACTAAAAAACCTTAAGGATTTTTACTCTAGTACATGTATGAGTATTAACACTAAGAAAATGAAGGTTATGATAATTAAATCCAAAAACATCACTTGTGCTAATTTCATGTATGAAAAAAACAACTTGAAGGAAGTGACTTCGTACAATTATCTCATAATCGATCTTCACCACAAGCTTAACTATAACTATAGCATTGAGAAAAGGATAAATGGAGGGTGGAAAGCTTATTATGGACTTGAAAACAGTTGTAAATCTAACCTTTGGCTATGGGATAAGAAGAAACTCCCCTTTGAGACTCTCGTCACTATCTTTATATTATATGGTTGTGAAGTTTTGGGTTGCAACACCTCTAGAGAATCATGGAGAAAGATAGAGAAAATACAAAAGTGTTTTATAACCTATAATCTCAAAATGAAAGAAAATACACCTTATCATATCCTCTTTGTAGAAGTGAGACTTTCCCCCATTGAGAGTACGACCATGACTAGGTATATAATGTACAAGAACAAGATAAATAACATGGGGGACAAGAGGCTTCCTAAGATTGCTTCAAACTCCAATCAAAACCACCCATAGCTCAAGTGGGGGAGGTATAAAGATGCCAACTCTTAGCTAAATCACTGGGGGAAAAAAGAAGAGGTCACTCTACAGAATAACAATAATATTAAAAATATTATTACATCTAAATTTAAGGAGAAATTACGGCGTGATAAATAATTAAAGGATAAAAAGACAACTATGATATTATAAGGAGGTTATCAACCCTAATCTCGAATATCAAAAGTATCTCTCTATTTTGACTAGTGTAAAGAAAAAAAATCAACATCGTTAAAATAAGAACAAACTCTCACGAGCTTCATAGTGAAACGGGGCATTGGACGATTCCTAAAACATCGTGGGTCAAAAAAAATTGTTATATTTGTGACACTTAGAGGGTTGAAGATGAAAATCACTTTCTCTTAGAATGTCTTGCATACACCCACATTAGATGACAATTTCAAAATATTTGTTACAATACTGACCTTCCTAACCTTTTAACTCATCAAAATTATGGTGATTTATGAATGCGTCTCTTAAATCTTTTTGGACACATAAATAAAATTCTAAAACAAACCAAATAATTCCTTACCTTTCTTAAGGTCCGATAAACCAAATTTGGTATCAATGGACGTTAATCATCACATCATCATTAACATTCTTAATAAATGACCATAATAAAACATTGAATGTGTTAGCACTGAGAGTCACACTTAGATTGTTGTAAGTGCAAGCCCAGTACCCATCATAATATAAATGGATTGAATGGTTTGAGTAGGTGGATCAACAAGACTAGGAAAGAAAGGGAGAGGGCAACAAAATTTCTGCAGAGGCATTCCATTGGGCATGGAGTCATAACACTCTACAGATTAAAGGCAATCAAATTGTATATCAGACAAAGAGATATATAATGATTAGTAGAAGCATGGTGAATATGACAAAAGGAAGAACATCCATTATACAGAGATCCTTTCTGCAATAGATAAAGATTTTCTTAAACAATGAACAATGATTTAATGAGCAAGCTACAGTAGATCCTATGTTGTTCATGAATCCATCAATAATGGCATATATGATCCTCAAAACCTGCAATATGTTCAAGCAAGAAGATAACAAAGAAGTGGGAAAATAAATAAGACAATTTGATAACAGCTCTCATGAATCTTTAATGGCAGAAAATGTCATTACAAACATGCCCTCGGGCTTACAAATGAGCAACTAAAACTGCTCCTCCAACTCTCTCCTCTCTTGGCTCATGAATCCAACCCTTTTCTCATAAAAAACCCTTTCATTTATAGTGAATAATATCTATCTACCCTAAGGAGGTCGAAACAAAGGAGCTACATAGGATCCTCCTCCATTTAGGAGTCTTGTTACAAAAGATTCCAACAAAAGCCTAACAAATTCCTATTTTTGGGGGATTTTGTCTATGATGATAAATGCCTTTTGAAACAGGTCATCCTGATTGATATGGAGATGGAACACATGTCCCTCATGTCCAAAAAACCCCTAGGATACCATTCGAACCTTCCTTGATAGGTGGAAACCTCCCAATAAGGCGAATATCCAATCAACTATGCAAAATAGAGAGTTTGCAACTCATTTTGTAGTGCATTGGTGTTTTAATTGTTTCTCTCAAATGCCAAACTGGGTGAGGCTGAAATTTGGTCAGCAAGTCAACAAGGATATCATCTTCCTCCACAAACAATTTCAGAGAAACCCACATCATCATTTTGGATTTATCATCAAAACTGTAACAACAACTGGCACAGGAAATTTCATAGCGCATTCCATAGCGCCTATCTCAATTCGCAGCGCCATAGGAAAATAAAGTAGCCAACCCCTTTCCTGACCTCTAAACAAGACAAAAAATCTCATGGAGTACCTGATGGCTATGAGGTTGATGCTGGTAATTTTGAATTTGCACCAGGATGCCTGCAACCTATCCAACCTACAACCCTCTTCCTTAACTAGTTCGTAGCGCCAGTTCGCAACGCCTACTCAAATATAGCTTGCACACTTCGAGGAGGTTGTTAGTTGAGGGTATGACATAATCCCTGCGAATTTGTTTAAAATACAAGCTCTTAAAACAATAAAATCTTATGTGTCATGATTCTTTAACCCTACAATTCTATGTGATAACAAAATGAATCTGTTTTCCTATTTTTCAATTTATGATGATAAAAAATGTCAAGTCAATTATTCTCAACTAATTATAATTCCAAAAAATTTTAAAAAAATATTTTTAAACTTTACTCTAAGAAAAACATAAATTTACAATATATAAACCCAAAATTAATTAATTTTTTTATTAATAATAATTAAATATACTAAAATATATTTTTTAATTAATTAAAAGATAAAAATAAAGATGAAATATTTTCCAACTCCATTTAAAAAAAACTATAATTTTAAAATTTATAAACCCAAAACTAATTTAAAAAATAAGCAATAATCCTCCACCTAAAAATGAACCAATAAATCCATGAACAAAAACACCTATACACAACTCTGATATCTTTTACAAATAAAAACACTCTCATAATTGAATTGTCACAATCATTGCACAATTAAAAAAAATATATATCTTAGCTAGAAATGAATGTTAAACACATTTTAGTTAACTAATAAATGTGCTGCATCTAAATTGTGAGCATCTCCCTTCTACTCTTGAAAATAATTCTCTCTTTTATATTTTGTCTTTTACCTTATGAAATCTTTCATTGTCTTTTGCTTTATTTTTTTATTTTTAATTATAAATTTTATTCTATTTAATTTTTATTTTTTATATTCAAATTAAATCTCTATTATATTTATTAAGTTTTTTTTTCATTGCCTTTTGTTAAGTGTTTAGACAACATCATCTAAATAAGTTTTAATTTAACACATTATTTTATACATAAACTCCAACTTTTCCTTAACCTTAGTTGAGATTTTTTTCCATATTTTGTGGTAAGTGTTTTGGTCACAAGGAGATGAGACATACTCATTACATTAATTTCATAGACCTGTCATGATTACTAGGGTAAGCTTAGTCATGTATCCATCTAGAGTTTATTTCAAGTGAAGGTCAAGAAGTTAAAAGATAAAGATTATGTACATTTCGTCTCGTACATAGGTCATGTGAATGTCTTCATTTTTATAATGAAAAAACACTCAAAGCGTTAATGAAATTTGTAAAAGTTTTTTGGTAAGACATTTATTTGTTTAAATGATTATATATAATAATGTATTTAATGTGACTATAATTATAATTATAATTATAGTATTTAGTATCATCATTTATGAGATATTTATACATATGTAATGAATTTTTCTTAAATTTTTTAATAAAATATTTATGTTGTTCTTTTTTATTTAATATAATTTTTAATAAAATATTTATGTTGTTTTTCCTATTTAATATAGACAATTTTTAATAAAATATTTATGTGGTTCTTTCCTATTTAATATAGACAACCAATAGTAGGTAATTTTTTTATTACCTCACATTTATTACGTAAAGTCATGTTTTTATTGTTGAAGTTTGTAGGTTATTATTCATCCTTCAAGTTGGTTCAATGAGTAATTTTAAAGCTATTTCCAAAGTAGTCCAATGTAGATATGGTGGATATCTTGTAGAGCTTTATGACTTAAACATGTAAGAAATATTGATTAAATTTATTTTGTGATAGATTTGTAGAAATTATCATGCTTTTTTTTTAATCTTTATTATTATGGTTAATAAACAAATGCATGAGTTCCTTGTAATAGAAAGATGAGTTTTGTTTTCGATTTTTCAAATATATTTGCAAGTTCCACGTTTGAATCTTCGTAGGGGCATAACATTTTGTCTTATCCTAATAAGTGTAGAAAAACGCTCTCAACCATCTTAAGGCCAACCTATTAAAACAAAAGATACACAAACAAAAGAGAGAAATGGAAATGCTATACAAAACCACATTGTCAAAGGTTTGCAAAGCTCTTTATTTATAATACTTAGATTACATATGCAACCAAAATAAAGTCTACTATTATGATTGTGGCTTCTCTTGATGCAAAGATGGCTTATACTATTATGGTGGCATCATAGGCTAAGACAATGCATTGCCTAGTAGAAGTTGGCTAAGGACGACAATTTCATTGACTTTATGTTTTTATATTAATTCTCACACTTCCCTTAATATAAAAACATATTAAACACGGATATTTAAAGCTTGACAGTGAATATGGGTCATGCATGCCACTTTGTATCTTACAACTATTATGTACCCATTTACAATCATGAGATCATACATACATTGTCAAGTCATCATTTATTGCACCCCTAAATTTGTGGTCTTTCGGAAATGTCTCTTCTCTTGCTTATCTTCACAAACCTCAAATTTGAGTTTGCACCTACAAGTCTTCATGTACTTCAAAACAATTTGATTCTCCCTTGTAAATGTGATTCTACAATCATTAGAATTCTAGATTGTCATCATTGTACCAACTAGGAACCAACTGTACCTTTGGATCAAATACTAGTACAAGGATTGATCAACTAGCAACCCTATGGACATACCTCCATATACCAAGACACCTAGGAAACCAACCATGATGCTTGCCAACCTTTCAAAAAATTACTCTAGATACGAGGTTTATCTATGTCAATCCAATACATTAGATACCTATCACTCTAAGCACTGATGGAATCACAACTTCACCATGTAATAATAACAACCCAACAAATAACAACTATGGAAGACTTCTTTATACATCAAATAGACTCAATTGTTGCCACATAGGGCTTCCTGATGAATCAGCAAGGTACAAAATTAAGCAAGATACCATCTCAACATATATGACCAAAATATTATATCTTTTGGTCTATTTAAAGTTATGCACATAATTGATGTTTTCATCTTTTTCTTCAAATGTATCTTCTTTTCCTTCAACTATATCAATCTGGTATTGACATATCCTGGAAAATGTATTTTCTCTAATGTTTGAGTGATTAATTCAAACATGGACTAACACTTGTGACATCAGATTGGTCATACCAAATGTGACTACAATAATCACATCATTTATTCAAGTAGAATTTTTTCTAAGAGCTACATATTTTTTACACTTTAACCACTTTGAGCACCAATCCTCTTTGTGGTACTCCCCCTTGAACTCCTCTCACACACACTATGGAGGACAACATGATTTCAACTCTTGCAAAGGACATTGGCTTATACGATACCCAATTGCAATAGTTGGATTTACATTTATCTACAATTGATATACATGCATCCTCTATAAAACAACCAACTATAAAACACAACATTGGGTCAAAGAAATAAGAAAACACAATGTCCTTGAATGACAGATCATCCTTACAACATGGACATTCTCGAGATGATACCTCATCATTACAATGAAACAACATGACAAGACATAAGTCCATATTTCATAACTTCTTGTTCCA
>JASDQU010012142.1:18322-29950 GCA_032191745.1 Picea mariana | reverse complement strand
GCGCACAATTTTTACTTTCCCAAATGCCAAAGGAAAGTAAAAATTGTGCGATAACATTTTGGTGCCATTGTCGGGGAACACTGAGTCAACATTCCTCAAATGACACTTTTTTGGTAAGACTTTATCCAAATCCTTTACTTCACAAATCTTACCTAGCGACTCCACTGAGGGTGATTCCCTCTTTTCTCTTTAATGATCCCTAGAAGGATTATCTAGTGACTCCAGTAATGAAAAATCCAACCATGGCTTCTCAATGGGACCCGGGAAATTTCAAACCCTTAGACATGAGTAAAATCCTGTGATACCCTTGACAAATTCCCCCGAGGTATGAAAAGTGGCTTCGTAGATTCATTGGTAGTGATGGGGTTAGAGTTGACAATCACATGGATGATTTTTGGGCTTTATTTCAACTCCACCCTATCCGTAATGATGTTGAAGATTTGGCAATGGAACTTTTCTCTTCCACTCTTCATGGCAATGCTAGGAAATGGTATGACGATCTCCCTAATGCTAGCATCACATCTATGGACCAATTAGAAGAAACCTTTCTCAACAGATGGGGTATTAAATTGGAAGATATCCAAATTATACTAAAAAGACTCGAATATATAAAACAAACTGAGAATGAGACTATCAGGGAATTCCAGTTTAGGTTTGAGAACTTTCTATATGAGATTCCTAGAAGCCGTCATCCTAGAGACAAGTACCTCATTTATCTCTATACCAATGCACTCTTAGTGCATTTATGGTTCCTCCTCAATAAAAAGGGGCCAAAAACAATCAAGGATGCCTACACGTAGATGCATCAGCCATAACACTTAGAGAAATTTTGGCACAGCCAGGAGTAGGGGACTTAGACCATCCTATAGCCTTTGCAAGAAAAAAGTTGTCAGAATCAAAGCAGAATACAACACCATAGAAAGAGAAGGCATATCCATGTTATATACACTTCATAAATTCAGACACTATTTACTCGGTAAACAATTTAAAATGTTCACAAACCATTATGCCCTCAAATATCTAGTCAACAAGCTAGTGTTGGGGGGGAGGATTTGTAGATGGATATTATTATTCCAAGAGTTTGATTTCGAGGTGATAGTCAAACCAGGGAAGTTGAATGCAGGACCTGATCACCTGTCAAGGGTAACTAATGGAGAAGAACCTACTAACTTGGAAGACAACTTCCCTGATGCAATATTATTTCAGTACAAGTAGTTGATGAATACTTCACTGATATTAATGAATACTTAAGTACAGGGGTTGCGCCACAAGACTTTAGCACTACGTAGAAAAAAAATCTGGTATTCATAGTTGCAGACTATCAACTCATTGCAAGACACTTATACAAGATGGGCACATATAACATTTTGAGAAGGTGTGTATTGGAACATGAACGACCCAGAATTTTAGTAGAATCTCATGAAGATATAGTTGGAGGACACTATGCAGGAAAAGATACCACATAGAAGGTATCGCGCACATGATTATGGTGGCCAACAGTCCATAAATATGCCAAGGAATATTGCCAAAAATGTGATGTCTATCAGAGGGTTGGCAAACCCAAAAAAAGGGACGAGATGCCCCTAAGACCACAAGTGACTCTGTAGGTATTTGAAAAATGGGCAATAGACTTTGTTGGACCTATTAATCCACCAACAAGAAGGTCATGAGCTATATATATCATTACTATGACTGAATTCTTAACGAGATGGGCAAAAGCAACACCAGTCAAAGACTATAGTGTAGATACAACAACGCACTTCTTATTTGAGCAAGTGATCACTTTATTTGGATGTACCAGGATTTTGATGAGTGACCAAAGCACTCATTTTATTAATAATACCATCAGAGATATGATTGAGGAGTTTGAATTCTATCACCAGAAGAGTACACCATATCATCCTCGGGAAAATGGAACTGTAGAAGCTTTCAATAAGATTTTGGAAAATACGTTGACTAAGATCTGCAATGTTAACAAGGGTGATTGGGAATTGAAAATAATAGTAGTATTGTGGGCATACAGGAACACATGCAAGAAGTTGACAGGACATACACCATTCTGATTTGTGTATGGATAGGAAGTAGTGATTCCATTAAAATTTTAGGTACCCAGTCTATGCGTAGCAACAATTACCAACATGAAAGAAAGAGGCACAATACATGAGAGGTTAAGTAAACTAATGGAAATGGAAGAGGAAAGGATTCTGGCAGGATTTCACCGGGAAGTACAGAAAACGAGACAAATCTTCCATGACAGACATATTTTAAAAAAGAGCTTTAAGAAGGGAGACCTAGTTCTGATCTATGAAAACAAGTTTTTGCAACACCCTGGTAAGTTTAGAATGAATTAGCTAGGGCCATATGAAGTAAATACTATCATAGATGGGGGATATGTACAATTAAAGGACTTGGGAGGAACAAAACTGAAAGGAATGATCAACGGTAGTCGACTGAAACTGTAGAGGGACAATCGAACTACTAATTCTTAAAAGTTACAGCGCAGTAAGAAAGTCATGTATATAGTGTACTATAGGAGATATTAGGAAAGAAAACTCATAAAAAGGAAGACAAAAGTAGAAAAAGAAAGAAAATACAAAATACTGGGAAATATCGTGCACAACAGAAAATGGATTCAATGCGACAAAAATGAAAAGTGATCACGCGCAGCATATGGATGAAAGTAAGAAAACACAACACACTAGGAGAAAAGTCACAACAGAAATGTACGACGCATTGAAAAGTTACAGCGCACTGGAAAACGTGCCAACGGTCGAAAAAGAAAAAATCGATCGTCGAGGTAAAAAGATGCAAATTGAGAAATTATGAAACTTAATGAAGCATGCTTGACAAGCTTTAATGCATTTATGACCATCAAAGAAGCATCTCCGAGAATATTTAGGGAATTTATGACACCCCGTATATAACTAAAACGCGGGACAAACGAGACGTATTGTGATTTTACAAACCCACGAAGCTAAGGAGCACAACAATAGGTGGTGAATAGGTGAATTTAGAGATTGTAGTAGCCAAAGTTCAAACAAATAAGGAAGAATTATCCACGATGGCACCTCCAAAGGTACAAGTCAGTGTCACACAAGAAGTGCAATCATGAGCCAGAGCAGATATGACAGAATTGCATGTCGCTCAAGATGGAAAGTATGCACTAGAAATTGTGGTAGAGCAGGTCCAGCTGGAGACACGGGAGGAGAAGCAAAGCACAGATAAATTTGAGCAGAAGCTGAAGGGAGTCTTTACAAAAATTCCAAATAGCGCGCAGGCAGGCGTGAGCAATGTTGAAGAACAAATTCAAATAATCGTGCAGACGCTCGAAGACTATAATAAGGAGATTGAGGAACTCAAGGAAAATTTAACACCAACCACTCCTCCCAAAGTTACAGCTGAAAGGGAACAACAAGAAGCCTTGCAAATAGAAATGATGGAAAGAGAAGCCAAAAAGATCACATAACTTTTTGACAGGACCGCACAACTATGGACGACGTTGGAAGAAGATGACAAGGTCCAACAACTAGACCAACAAGAGGAGAAAGTCAAGACTGTAATGCAGAAGTTGAAGCAGCGAAAAAAGGCCATGATAATTACATAACGATTGAAAGGCACGCTGGAGATGAAGACCCTACAGACATAATTGAAGATTGTGCAGAATAACAAGTAGGCAAGGCAAGCCCAGTTAGAACCCCTCTAGGAGCAAGTGGTGCAAATAATTGTTGAACTGGAGAAGGAGAAGACAAGGATGGTTCAAAACCTTGCTGAGAGCACAAAGTCTCTAAAGGAACACATCACAACACAGAGGGTAGAGAAGCTCACAGAGAAAGTTGTGCAAGCGCGATCCAAATGGGAAGAACTAGAAGGAAAGGTTCATAGCTTGACAAAGGTTGTACAGGGAACACGCACCACTTGAGTGGCTCGGGATGAGCCACATGTTAGTTTTGGGGGCATGTTGTGCGCATGCCTATTTTGAGAAGGAAGTTTATTTTGGGTGCATGCCTATTTTTGGAGAAGGATCTATTTTTGGAGAAAGACTTGTTTTGAGAAAGACCTAGTTTTGGAGCGCAAGCAATAGGTGGAAAGAAAGAAACATGCAGAAAAGGAAGGGGCAACCAGAGTTGGGTTGGGAAGAAACAGAACCAGAGGCTGGGAAATCTACCTCGTTAGAATAGAGAAAGGGGGAAAAACTCATCACGTGGTCCCTGTGCAAGCAACCCGATGCCTTGATTGTTTTTTCGTGCATTCCAGATGGGGTGCAGGAGACACCAAACTTACTGGGTTGCGTCGAAAGGTTATAGTACGTAGACCACGACGTGTCTGACACCAAAAAATTCACAGAATTTTCAAAACAAGTGTATATGGAGAGCCTGGTCACAGGGTTGTTAGGAGATCCCATGTTGCAACCAAAGTAATGGGTGGCAAGCTTAGTAAACACATGGATTCTTAATTTGTTGGAGATTCCCCACCTCATAAGGGGGAAATATGTGAAAAATTGTGTCAATCAGTTACTGGAGGTCCTCCATGGAGGATTTTTGTGGCTGGATGAACTAGTCTCCATCGATGTCAAATTAATTTCATTCATCACAAGAATACCATCAAATGGTGAGAAGCATGTGTAGTACATGGATGATAAAACCAAGGAAAAGGCACTCACGAAAGAAATGAAGAAAACTTATGGGAAAGAAATGGGCTCGCATGGAATTATCATAAAATGGATCAGTGAGGCAACCACCCATATGGAAACAAAATTGACGGCATGCAAACTCCTTCGAAAATGTCGCAAGGAGGAGGTCCCCGCAGGAGTTGTCACATCAGAAGCACAGTGCGCAAATGACACCATGCTCAGTTGGGCCCCATACTTACTGAATATGTTCCTAGACAACTCCAAGGATGTGAAGGACTTGAGAACCAAGTTCCACTACTCCTGGCTCATTATACTGATAATGCTAATTGGATGAAAATATCCTACCTACTCATATTTATGCGACTGGTACAGATCGTTGGGAAGAAATTTTGATTCCAAGAAGAGAAGTGGTAATTCCATCACTTTTGCTCGGTATCTCAGCGACATGCAAGAGAATATAGCCAACACATGGAGAACAGTTGTTGAAGTGGTTGTGCAGTACCAAGGGATATCCAACTTTAAGGCTACATGACACAATATGTGGATCCAGGCGCGCAAGGATGCAGACAAATAATGGCTACAACTTTGATTATGCATCAATGTAGAGGAAGTTGAATGGGCAATGAAGGACTGACAAGATGACCGGAATATCCCAATCACCACTAAGAACATTCCCAAAGGGAAAGAAGTGGAAGTAGGGTCATCTAAGAAATCTACATAGGGGAGCATCGTGACCAAGAAACCAACACAGCAGGCGAAGCCTGGTCCAAATACAATGCAATAGAAGAGGGGCAGCTCCCCAAAGAAATATGGATAGATAGGAAAGAAGCACAATGCCCCTGCATAGGAGGAACAAGGAAGAGGGGACATAATGACACAGGGAGCCCCATTGGAAACTACTCTGAAAAAATCATGACCACCCAAATGACCAATCATACATACAGGTGGGTCGTGCAAGAAGGCCAAGGCACACAAACAGATCTCAGAATACACAATCACCAAGAATGATGATGATCTATTCACAGATAGAGTGCAGGAACGCACAACAAAAGAGTATGAGGAGGTCGAGAACCAAAGAGGGAGGATAAGGAATGAGTTGTTCGATATTACAAGAGAGGGGAGAAGAACCGATCCCCTGAGCGACAGAAGGAGGGGATAGAACTGCGCAGAACAAGGAAGACACAATCCAACTAGTAGCGCAAACAAATCATAACTTCCATATAACAACATATATGTTGTAGTTTGAAGAGGCCATAGCACAGATGCCACTTAAATACCTAGCATAGGTACAATTGGTATTGGCTAAAATACCAATAAAGGCATTGTACAAGCTACAAGTCAGTGTCACACAAGAAGTGCAATCATGAGCCAGAGAAGATATGACAGAATTGCATGTCGCTTGAGATGGAAAGTATGCATTAGAAATTGTGGTAGAGTAGGTCCATCTGGAGACACAGGAGGAGAAGCAACGCACAGATAAATTGGAGCAAAAGCTGAGGAGTCTTCACAAAAATTCCAGACAACGCGCAGGCAGGCGTGAGCAATGTTGAAGAACAAATTCAAATAATCATGCAGATGCTCGAAGACTATAATAAGGAGATCGAGGAACTCAAGAAAAAGTTAACACCAACCACTCCTCCTGAAGTTACAGTTAAAAGGGAACAACAAGCAGCCTTGCAAATAGAAATGATGGAAAGAGAAGCCAAAAAGATCACATAACTTTTTGATAGGACCGCACAACTATGGACGACATTGGAAGAAGACGACAAGGTCCAACAACTAGGCCAACAAGAGGAGAAATTCAAGACTGCAATGCAGGAGTTGAAGCTGTGAAAAAAGGCCATGATCATTACATAACGATTGAAAGGAACACTGGAGATGAAGACCCTGCAGACATAATTGAAGACTGTGTAGAATAACAAGTAGGAAAGGCAAGCCCAGTTAGAACCCCTCCAGGAGCAAGCAGTGCAAATAATTGTTGAACTAGAGGAGGAGAAGACAAGAATGGTTCAGAACCATGCCTAGAGAACAAAGTCTCTAAAGTAACACATCACAATGCAGAGGGTAGAGGAGCTCACAGAGAAAATTGCGCAAGCATGATCCAAATGGGAAGAATTAGAAGGAAAGGTTCATAGCTTGACAAAGGTTGTACAGGGAGCACGCACCACTTGAGTGGCTCGGGATGAGCCACATGTCAGTTTTGGGGGCATGTTGTGCGCATGCCTATTTTGAGAAGGAAGTCTATTTTGGGTGCATGCCTATTTTTGGAGAAGGATCTATTTTTGGAGAAAGACTTGTTTTGAGAAAGACCTAGTTTTGGAGCACAAGCAACAGGTGGAAAGAAAGAAACATGCAGAAAAAGAAGGAAAAACAGTATGCAAGAGAAAAAGAAACTTAGCGCATAGGAAGACAAGCCTAACCATGATATGGTTAGGGTTTTTGGAAAGATTTTAATGGCTATAAGCCTATAAAATAGTATAAATAAGGACCGAGGAGGGATAGGAAAAAGAGAGAAAGGTGTGTATGTGTGTGAGATAGAGAGATGTCATATCATAATAAAGAGAGTTTATTATCATGATTGTGTGGGATTGTTGGTTGTAATAAGTCTTGTAGAAGAGTCGAATAAGCTATTTTATGAGGGTTAGGTCATAGTTTGAGGAGACTGGTGTCATCGAGTCTGCCTCACAGAGGGTTATTACCCTCATCTTGATTGTATTAATGAATATGTAATGTTTTCAGCGCAAGATTTTGCAGCAGAATAAATAAAAGAGCAGAGAAGACAGATCTTTGTGGAAGTATCCCCAGGAGGAGGTGAACCACGGTAAATTTTGTGTTATGGGTGATGATTAATGAATGTTTACTTTTTGTTGATCATTAACTTATGATTGAATGGTTAAACTAGAAATATCAGCATGCATGCATAGTTTTAAAGATGAACAAATCATAGAAGTAATTGAATGATTAAAAAATATAGTATATAAGGAGAACAAAACACAATCCCAGATCCCCACTCTATTCCTAGACTGCAAATACTTGAGTATTGCAGTCACCCATAAAAGCTATCTCCGGTGAGACTGCATTGTGCATCTTGTGCGCAGCGTTTCCTTTTGGTTTACCAAGAGGGCTGATAGTTTTTGATGGTTTTGATTGGAAACTTGTTGAGATCCGAACCTAGGTCAACCCAAGAAGAAGAGAAATAATAACCAACATAATAGTACATGAAATCTCCAAGGAGGGATTCTAAATTTTAGTTAGCATGGTAGTCTTTCACAAAAAAATTGAGTGAATATTAAAATGCTTGAAGAGCCAAAAAAAACCCTTTACTTGGATATTATCTATGTGTTTATCAAAGTTCAATGTGGCTCTTAACCTTCTATCTTCCCTCATGAACTTTCATTTACAATTTTTTTTCCTTATCCCTTTCTAAATGATGAGAGAACAAGGACAACATAATTTTTTTATAATTTAAAGTATGATATGTAGTTACATTTTGAATGTCTTTTAGTGTACCCTACCCACAAATTTCAGCCATAGTGTACCCTACCCACCATGAATATTGGTCTAGACATGGGAAAATATTTTTTATCCAAGTTTGATAGTCAATCATCATGGGGTTCCGACCTTGTCTTCAACCATTTGAATTTAATTCCATTTTGTTGCTCCTCTGTTGTTGCGAAAACTATTGTTCTTGTTGCTCTATCATCCTTGGCTATATATCACATTTGCATGGGTACTACTTCAAAATGGGAGGATTTCCTTGATGTGTGGAATGTGTGTTTTCATGGTTTTCTTATCTCACACTACCTATTCAAATTGTTGAGTGCAACCTTCCTTTGGTATTGGTACCTCGCACCATCCAACATGCAACAAATGAGTGATCTCAAATTAACCTCAAAATAAACTATTAAAACCTTGCATTTGGACCTACAAAAATGAAACATTAATTAATTTAAAATTTGTATATGCTTCCTTGAATTCAGTTCCTAGTTCCCTTGTTCATTGTTGAGGTGTTGTGTTCTTCGGGGTTTTTGACACAGTGTCATATCTTCATCTTGAAAAATGTAAATAATTGGTTAGGAATTTATCAAATCATATAACTAGAAAGTTGTATATCTTGGAAATCCCTTTCCAACGATATAAGAAATGTGCAAAATGGGAATCTAGGTCAAAATTTATATCCAAAATACAAAAGGCATTTTAGTAGGGTCCTATCCTTGTTTTGGGGGAGTTCCCAACAACTCTGCCTCTATGATTGGAAGAGTTCATGGGAACTCCTCCTCTCTGTTCCAGAGAAGTTTGTTGGAAATCCTCCTTTATTTTGCAGAGAAGTTCATGGGAAATCCTCCTTTGTGTACCAGAGAAGTTCATGGGAAATCTTCCTTTGTGTTTTGGATAAGTTCATGGGAACTCCTCCTTTGTGTTCCGGAGAAGTTTGTGGGAAATCCTCCTTTTTTTTCCGGAGAATTTCGTGGTAAATCATCCTTTGTGTTCCAAAGAAGTTCATGGTAACTCCTCCTCTGTGTTCGAAAAAGTTCCCAACAACTCCTCCTCTATGTATCAGAATGTTAATCAACAAATCTCCTCTGAAGTAAGACAAATCGAAAAATTCCTAAGTGTCCTTTTTGTCGGAAAGAAACAACAAGAAATTGAGTTCAAAAGTTCATAACTTTCTCATACACTGTCTGATTGAAGTGTCATTTTTTTCAACATCGATAGCACAAGGAGGGGCTTCTAGTGAGATACCTTACAACTTCATTCAAGAATTCACATATATTCATGTTTTTTAAGGTCATGGTTAACGAGGCTTGCTTGATGGGGAATCCTTGGTGATCATTTTGGCACTTTTGGACCTCATATTTCAATTCCATCAGGGTGTTGGAATAGTAATCCTATAAAACATACATATATCATGTTTCAGGAGTGAGAACTCCACTTTGACCAGTACCCTGAATTGTGAGTAAAGACATTTTTCTAATGAAAGTTTGAACCCCATTCTTGCTACTGATTTTCCAGAGTTCAATTCCATAAGTTCCTATGCCATCTGTGTTGTATAGGATCTTAGTTCATCCATTGGAGCTGAGAGAATGTGTCATTATCACAGAAATATAAATCTGTGAAAACAATTAACTAACATTCAGAGCACTTAACACTGTTTAGGAGCTAGGAGGACCAATTTTCCTCTAAGATGCAATTCAGAGCATGTGTAAGTCTTCTAGATGTTGAATCTAACCCACTTGATGATAGTCGACACTTTAATGATCATGTTTAATTATAAATGAAAAAATGAAAAACAAACAAGTTGGTATGGTATGCACAATAAAATATGTTGGCGACACAAACAAACTTAATCATCATTGTAATATGAAATAGATCAGGAGAGATAGGAATCAGTCACCAATGATCCAGTTAGTCGTGAATGCTTAATCATTGGAAATGATAGGATCCTGATTGACAATGTAGAGAGGAGGATTTGAGCTAGAGAATAATAGAAGAGGCCTCAAGATGAAATTTTGTCACTGACAAGGTCTATGTCAACGAGGAAAATAATATCATTTCTAATATGCTTAATGTCGATGAGGGATCAAAATATCTACTTTCACGTCAGAAATAGAAGAGGGAAACATGTGGATAAGAAGTGCATCGAAGGAAATGGGAGGAATGAGTCCAATGAAAGGGTTTGTTCCATCGAAGGTGGTGATCGGAACTCCTCCGGTCACACCGAAAAAGTTCATGGGAAGCGTGTCGATAAAGAGTTAGATGTATTGGAGGACTTATTTAGAACTCCTCTAGTTGCACCGGTAAGCATGATGGGAATTGTTTTGGTTGTATTGGCCAAGTTCGTGGGAATCTCACCGATGTACTAGCGAAGCTGGTTGGAATCTCATCGGTGGAGAAAGGTCTATGTGTCGTCAATGTTCATGTGAACCTCATCGATAAACTGAAGGATTTGGTTGAAAGATGGATGATGTATCGACGAAGTTTATCTCAACTATGTCAATACACCCAACTCAATATTGACAATTTTAAGTGGTCATCCTTTTCTGCATTGGCAGGTTAATCACTAACTCGTTGATATGGCTCAAACCAAAAATTTGAGAGGTAAGAAATCGATCAAGTGAAAGATCATGAAGAATCACTTCAAATGGTGACACACGAAGAGTGGGAAGAGAGGTTTGAGATTTACTATTTGAATTGGAGAGTATGAAAGGATTTCTAGCAGAAAAGTCTAGTAGGGGAGCCTAATTTCTCCTCTTAGAGAAAAGGTAAGAAAATAAAATAGGGACGGTGTTGTGTGGGCACTACACCCATATAGGTAGCATTGAGTTACTTAGAAGAGGTACTATATTTTTTGCAACATGGGAAGTCACCTCAAGGGATGAACACTACCCAAACGATAACTTACTACAAAAATCACTTAGGTTCAAAATTATATTTATCTATTTGTATAGGATATGCATGGATGGGGTGATGAAAAGATGTGTTCAACAATTAGAAATTGACAACTCACTCAAGGATAACAATAGAACATTTCTCAACAAGTAGGACAACAGAAAAGATATTATGTGCAGGGTTATGGTGGCCAACATTATTTAAGGATTATTTCAAGAAAGTAAGAAAGTGCAAGAAATGCCAAAAAATAGGTAACAAACCTCAAAATTAAAATTAAAATGAGCTAAATCCCATACTACTAATACAACATTTTGAGCATTGGGGGATAGAATCCATTGGACCATTTGTACCAATGAAAGGAAAACAATTTAACTACATTATTGTGGCAAATGATTTTTTTACTAATTGGGTAGAGCAAGGGCAACATGAGAAACAACAATAGAGGTCATTAGAGTGTTTTATTAATCAATTATCTGCATTTTTGGATGCCTTATCCAAATTAAATATGATCAAGGTAGTCTTTTTCTTTTTCTTTTTCTTTTTCTTTTTCTTTTTCTTTTTCTTTTCTTTTTTTTTTCTTTTTTTTTTAGATGGAATACCTCGCGGGA
>JASDQU010012142.1:7171-18231 GCA_032191745.1 Picea mariana | reverse complement strand
GCATGTTAAACAGGGTAAAACTTCGTCCCTAATTACGAGGCCTAACCCTAAGAGGGAACAAGATATTCGAACTCATAACCTCCTCCATTGGGGATAGCTTCACATTTGACTCATAACCACTTGAGCTAACCCTTGGGGCTAAGGTAGTCATTTTATTACCAAAATCATAAAAATATTTATGAATATTTTCCAGGTGATACATCATAAAAGTATCCCCTATTATCCAAGAGAAAATGGACTATATGAAAGTACTAACAAGGTATTGGTCTTAGTACTAACAAAAATATCTAATTTAAAATATCAGATTCGCAAAATAGATTGTATGCAACTCTATGGGAATATTAGGTTGCATGAAGGAAAGGATTAGAGCATGCACCATTTAGATTAATATTTGGTAAAGAAGTCATAATGCCAATAGAATATTGGGTTCCCTCTTTAATAAAAGAAATTGCATAAACATGGGAAACCAAGGATTCCATGAAGAATACATTATAAGAACTTAAAAGGTAGATGAAGACATAATATGGTCCCTGTTATCACTGAAAGTCACACTTTGACTTCCTAAGTGTAAGCTCGGCACCCATCAATAACTTTAAAGATAATTTTTTATGATAAGGTGACGAATGGATAAAAACTCAGTAAAACAGCATCAAGCATAGTAATTTCTAGATAAAATGCACTAGCAAATGAGGTTTTTAGTAACTTAGATCAAGGTTTAAATAAAAATATGGATATGGGGAAGACTTCAGTAAGAAACTTGAAATATATATACCATTTACATCAGGTAATACTAGTAGATATATGAATAAAACCTTCTGAAACAAGAACTCCTTTAATCAAAAGGGGAACTCTGATAAAATCATAAACAACATCACAACAAATCCTTCATTGCAATACATATACAATAGATCAATTAAAACCTTCAACATACTGCAAATTAGAGTAAGACAAAAACAAGATGATAGGGGAAAAAGGTTTATTTCTATTAGCCAAAAAGTCTTAGGTCTGGTACATAAAATTAGAGATGTCTCCATTACCTTCACAACATCAAGATATGAGTCTCATCTCAACCATTTGAACCCTTCCTAGTATTACTATGTCTATATTATAGTCTAGACTGCCAAAGACATATTTACAATTTGAATAACAACCTTATCCTAGGATCCATTTTCCCTCAAATATGCGTGGCAATAGGTGGATAACAGAAAATAACAAAAATACTAAAATCTAGGCAAATGTTGACAACATCCTTAACATTTTATTTATGGTTGATGAAGTGACCCTTCGAGCGCATCTTCCTTTGGTAGGTGTCCTCCCAGCTTACAATTGACCCTTAGACAATTTTTTTGCATTCATCTAACCATTTGGCAGTTGATTATTCCTTCAAAACCTCTAGAACAAGAGTTTGCAACATAGTTCGCAGTGCTATCATGTATCAGATAGTTCACAATGCTAGGCACTGCGATCTTTCCTATAGCATCTCATTGCATTTAACAAAACCCAAAAAAATCCCAAAAAACTATCTCCAGGGCTTCAAATATTGTAATCAACTCATAATATGGTATATGACTTGAAGAGATCATCTCAAACTTAAAAATTATTTATACGGCATAACCATCCTCAAAATTTTCAAAAATGCATAAACAGGAAACTGTCAAAACTGATATTGTTTCAGGAAGTTCATCTTCTTCATTTTCTGACTTTGGAGCTCCTTCTGGTTGCAAATTTAGCTAACAAATCCATATTCCTCTTGGCCATGTCCTCTTCGAAAGGTTGCAGATCCATCTTTAGCTTTCTTATTTGTGCCTGGTAAACTATGCTATGTTTGTATAAGTTTTTGAGCTACCTATGGAGGGACCAAAACCTTTTGGCTATAAATATGGATTTGTCAACAGTTTCACGACATAATTCCATGAGTCCCTTGAAACTCTTCTTTGCAACAACTCCCCCTTATTCATTTCATCAACTTCATCCCTTGCCTCTTTAAGTTGTCTTTTGAACCTCTTAAAAGTAGGATTTCTCTTTTCTTGAGGAGTAGCGATGTTGATGATTTCAACAGGTTTTTAAACCTCTATGAATTTACCTTTTCTCTGAGCTGAAACATCTACTGCATCATCCTTCACAGGAATATCTTGCTTGGTTGTTTCTCTTGTAAGAGGCCTCCTACATTTGACCTTGCCAGTTGCACTAGGTAAAGGGAATACCAGCTTCCTTCCTCTCAAACCTATAGCTTTAGTTGAAGGAACCTCTACTGGACTGGGATCTATAATAGGTGAAGCTTCTCTTTGTGAATAATGTGAAGGTCCTCCTCCTTCATGATCCTTTGTTGCTTTATCATCAGTAGCAGTCTTAGTGTTGTTTCTTTTCTTGTTCATTTTTTAATTTACAGTCTTGTCAATATGAAGAGGGATTTGCATTTTAGACTAAGGAGTGGGAACAACATTTAGCTAGAAGTGCGAAGAAGCAATCAATGCTTCCCAGCGAATGTTTTTCTTTCTCAATTCCTCCATTACCATCATATTTATAAGGCCTGAATGGAAGACACTTGTATCAACTTCTTTTGATTTAGCTTGTACCTTGTCAAACATTTTGCCAATACTTCTAAACAGGTAGAAAGGGAGATTCATGGCATCCTTACCTATGAAGTGTAGCAATAACCTTATATGTTATTGATATATCATGCTAAATCTCCCTTCACATGTGAAGTATCTTTGAATCACCTTCAAAATCTTATCAAAGCCCTCCAACATATGATTTATGGGCACTCCCTTTAACAAATTGTCTCCTTGGTATTTTGGTTTGAGGAATTCCTTGGAGAAAGCAACATTCAGGGTCATGGTCTTGAACCATCTCTCACCAGTGTTAGGTATCTCAGTTGTTGCTGAGATGGAAAATTCAGACACCTCAAACTCCAATATCCCAAACTTAGTTTTGGTCCCATCAAAGTTAAGTGAAAACTCCCTAGCCACCTCTAGGTGCCCTCTTTGCATTTTCTGACAAAAATTAATGCAGGCTACTCTTTGGAAAACTTCCCTGATCAAGGGTTCAGAATTAAAAAGTTGCATATTGTAGGGCTGTGTTCTCTCAATTCCCCCTCCTTTGTGAGCCTTCCTTTGTTGCGGATTATCCATTAATGTTTTTTGAATAAAACCTTACCATAAGATTTAATGATTGCTAGAGGTGAAACAAGGAAAACAAAGGATTATGGTTTTAATGGATAAACTTTTCCATTAGGCTAGTTTTGTGTAAACATTTTGTGCTTCTCAGCTCATTTTACCTCCAGGAATAAAACAAGGTATCTTTCAATCAGGAAGATGAAGGGAAAGACTAACTAAAAAATTTTATGAAGGGATATCAGAACAAATCTTTGCAAAACAAGTCTTATCAACCTCAAACTTGTTCACAATATCACTACTCTTTTGCAAAAATCAGATTGACTTCCACGGGTGACTAATTTTACATTGCAGAGTAGATAGGAGTGTAATTAAGTTTTTGAGCTTGTAGAAGATAGGATTTTTTCAAAGGGTGTTGGAATAGAGGGTTCGCAGCGCTAGGTTTGCTGCACAGAGTTCGCAGCGCGAGGGCAGGGGTTTTGAAATGTTTGGGAAAGATAACCAAAGCAGACGAAATGGATAAGTGGGAAAGGTGGCCTAAACCCAGGGATACTTATGGATTAATGAGAAAGGCTCAGAGCACATGAAAATGTGTTTCAGAACTTGTCAACAAGTAAATGAGATAGTTCGCAGCGCCTATCACCAATTTGGAGCACCCAAAAGGAAAAACAAATAACAAGCCCTTTCCTGACCTTCAAATAATGTGAAAATTCTCAAGGAGTACCCGGTGGCCTTGAGTTGAAAGTTGGTATCTCTGAATTTGCACAGGGGCACTTGAAAATTGTCCAACCTCCAATCTGTCTTCTTCAGCCATTTCACAACATCAAGTTCGTAGCACCTGTCTGTAGCACTAGGTTCACAGCGTCGATCTAAAAATTGATTTGTACACTTGGAGAAAAAAATTAGAAGCCTTTATGACATAATCCTTGGATATTGGTTTAAAATATCAGCTCTGAAAACAAGGAGATCTCCATTGACACAACCCATAAATTCAATGATGGCAATGAATGCATGGTGTACCTTTGAATGCGCTACGAACTCTCCTAGTGAGTTGGCAACGTACATATCAAAATTGATTTGACATCTTAACGGGTAAAGGTGACAAAAGGAGGGGTCATCGTACATCATGGAGGAGGTGACATGTCAGGGTGATGATGGAGAATTTGAAATATGTGACTCGTGAAGGTTTTATCCAACTTGTTATGATAGCAAGGCATAACCCAATGAATCTTTAGAACAAAGCCAAAACTAACCTTATTCTGTTTATACCAAAAATTGAAAAATGACTTTGGAAAAGGGACATAAAACCTAAAACTTAATGAAAACCTATGACTAAAAATCAAAACTATGATGATTGTTTTACCCTTGCAATTCTATGTGATAACATTGGCTCCATAGGGGATGGCATGCTCCCTATGAGCTGACAAGAACATGCAACTTCAATGTCTTTTTTTTTTCTTGTTAGTTTTTCTGTGACATGTGGGACTAACCTGTGGCTAAGAAATCACGACCCAGGGATATCTAAGCCGTCAAAATCACCCGGGGATCGCACCCGACCTGAGCCACACCAACCCTTAACATGGTTGGATTTTTTGTCTCCGCAGGTTTCGAACCAGTGACTTTAACATCACGGAGTGCCTTAACAGCACACTCTGTCACCGACTGTCCTACACCTCGGGGACCGCAACTTCCATGTCTTATCCAAGGGCTATTGGGTCATTATTTAAATCAAACAAAACAAGCTAAAACTGATGTTTACAATGAAAGGAAATCCACTCATGGCTTTAAGAAAAGTATTTCTTCAGAAAATGCCCATTAGTTGGGCTACCATAAATTTCAGAGTCTTACAAGTTCTACAATTTATAAGTGTTATTTCGAAAAACTTCAGAAAACTTGAAAGGACCAATCCACAAGGCTTTGAATTTACCATGTTTTCCCTTGTCTTGTATTTTTGCATCCCATTTGAGCACCAGGTCTCCCATATAGAAATCTTCTTTCTTTACCTTCTCATCAAAATCTTGCTAGATCTTCTGCTAATGGCTTTGTGCTTTATAAAAGAGTTTCTCTCTAGTCTATTGTACTTCCACTAGCTAATGCATCCTCCTGATCATATCATCTGGCTCTCCTTGTTGGTATTGAAGAAACTTTGCCACAGGTAATACAAGTTGAGAAGGAAAAACAGCCTCATTTCCATAGACCAACTGAAATGGAGTAGTACTAATTGATCTCTTGGTCGTTACTCTATCTTCCCATAGAGAAAACTTCAGCTTTGAATCCCAAGACTTTTTGTTATCCTCCAACAGTTTTTTGATGATCTTTACTAGACTTTTGTTAGAGGAATCTGCCAAGCCATTACCTTGAGGGTAATAAGGAGTAGAATTTTCACAGAATTTGACCAGAGGTCCAGCTTTAAAAGTTGCAGCATTATCAGTCATAATCTTGTTAGGACATCCAAACCTTGACAAAATGTCTTCCAGGAAGCCAATTACTACTTTATGTGTTGCATTTCTTGTAGGAATGACTTCTATCCACTTGATGAAATAATCAGTGGCAGACATGATCCAACGATGTTGGCCACTTGAAACTGAATGGATTTCTCCAATGAAATCGAATCCCCATTGTTGGAAAGGACCAGATACCATAATAGGCTTCAGAGGCAATGATTTTAGTTGTTGCTTGCCTAAGAATGTTTTACATTTATCACACACCCTGATCTTTGCACAGACATTAGTGAATAAACTAGGCCAAAAATACCTAGCTCTGAGTATTTTATATGCTGTGGTCCTCCAAAAATGATGGCCTCCACATATGCTATCATGAAAATCATACATGGTTTGCTTTGCCTCATCTGGGTCCAAGCATCTTAAAAGAACCCCTACATGATCCTTCCAATACAAAACATGATCAACAATGAAATATCTGATTGCTTTGAGCTTCAAATCCCTCACCTTAGTTTTCTGAAGTCCAGCAAGGGGATGCAATGTCTGCAAGAAATGGATAAGGTCTTTGTACCAATTACACTATGCCAATTTGGGGCTGATATGTGAGTTGTTGCCAGCAATATCAGTCTGCTGATATACAAAATCTGCATTCATGAAATTAACCCCAATTGCCTTACAGTTTGATTCAATTAACAATCTAGCTAAACCTTGCCATTTTACCAGCTTGGTTGGTTTCATATCAAGATCAAATTCCAAAATTTTGGCAATCCAATTACTCCTCTTTCCATCAATGCCAGGCTGAATAAGAATTCCTTTAACAGAGGTTGATGGGACATAAGCAATAATTCTAGAATGCAAAACATACACTCTGAAAGCCTTGAGGGATTTAACCAAATCATAAGCTTTCTTCTTCATGATGTCATACCTGATTTAAACATCTCTCAAAGCCCTGCTGAGAAAAGAAATAGGCTACTCCATTCCATCTAAGTTTTTCTAAAGGAGGACAACAACTAATGTGTCATGTGAGGCAAAAGAAAATATCAGAAATTATTTTGAATAATCAGGGTTGATAAGAACAGGTGCCTCAATCAGTGCTTGTTTAATTTGATTCAAAGAATTTCTAGCTTCAAGTGTCCAATTTACCTCATTTCCCTTTCTCAACATGGATGTGATATAATTAACCAACTCAACAAAATTAGAAATGAATCTTCTCAAAAAGTTTATCTTACCCAGGAAGGACTGCATCTCTTTCTTAGACCTAGGGAGAGACAAAGTCATGATATCCTCTACTCTACTTGGGTCAATTTTTACCCCTTCAGCTGAGACAATATGTCCCAACAACTTACCTTCCTTCATAGAAAAGAGGGACTTCTTGGGATTGAGTGACAATCCAATTTTTTTTCATTTTAGGAACACCTTCTTCATATGTTGATAGTGCTCTTCATCAGATTTTTAAAACACTACGATGTCATCCAAGTAGATCACCACAAATTTCTCCTTTTCTCCAATAAAAGAAATATCATTTGCACACTGAAAGGTTTCCCCTGCATTCATGAGACCAAAGGGAATCTTGGCATACATGAATGTACCCCAAGGAGTGGTAAATTGTTTCTTCTCCCTATCTTCTGGCAAAACAGAAATCTAATTGTAGCCTAAAAATCCATCAATCATGAACATCCTTGCTGAGCCAGTCACCCTTTGCAAAATATGTTCCATCTTGGGCAAGGGATAGTTATCTTTCCTAGAACACCTTTTTAAATTTATGAAATAAACACAAAGTCTGATTTCTCCATTATTTTTCCTAACAGGGACAAGATTTGCTATCCACTCAGAATATCTCAAAGGTATGATGATCTGAGCATCAATAAAATTTTTGACCTCCTTCTCCATGATGGGCAGCAACATTGGATTCATTTACCTTAGTTTCTGTCTAAATGGTTTAGTATCATCCTTCAAAGGTATTTTGTGTTCAATAATGCTTGTGTCATAAGTTTGCAAATCATCATACTTCCAAGCAAAAACATCAGCAAATTCCTTTAGTAGTTTGATATACTCATTTCTTTGTTTTTCTGACGGACTACTAGATAGCTTGACATACTTGAGATTTTCATCAGTACCTAGATTTCATTTGTCAAATCATCATCTGCATTTGAACCTCCTACTTTGAAAGCCACATCATTACTATCAAATAATCTTTCTAAAGGAACCAATCCCTTGGGGATATGATTACTAGGCAATTGTACAATCTTATGGTCTACAATTTTATTTAGGAATTTATCAATATGAGGATTGTTTTCATCATCTAGATCTTGATCAATGTGAAGTGCAAAAAATTATTCCAATGTTTCCATAAATATTTTTATCTCGAGATCATCTTCAAACACCTTCCAATGTTTGACATTGTCAGGTATGGAAGGCCTATATTTTACTTATACATCGTACTTGAGTTTAGGTGGTAGTGGAACTTTAAAGTTGCTAGCAAAAGAAGCTCGGGATTCTACCAATGCATTTTCTTCTCTAGTAACAAAGGATGTATTGAAAGCTAGGAAGAAATTATCAATCAGATCACATAACTCATTTCTTCAGGTCCTCAACCTTGGATTCTTTTCCTAATATATATTTTCTGATCTGATGTACAATCAACTATGCATATCCAAAAACTGATAATTCTTCAATATTCATATCTTTAGCAACCCTCAACCCCAAAACTAGAGCCTCATATTCAACAATATTATTCTTGGTCTCAAATTCTAAATTGAAAGACAAAGTTATGAATTCTTGAGAGGGGGAAATGAAAACCACTCCAACACCAACACTGTATTTAGAAGATGCCCCATCAAAAAACATTTTCCAAACTTGAGCACCTTGTTTTACTGTTTCACGTGCTATTGGTGATGGCATTCTTATTTTCAAAGGTGGTTGAGGGAGATCAGTGAGCTGCAGAATGCTAGATGGTGTCCAAAACATAAATAGGATGGTTGGTGGGGTTACCTTCATCACTGATAATATAAGGTAGATGTTCTTCTCTATATAGTCTTCTATGTTCACCTCCAAAGACAGGTATTGTGGCATAGGAGAGGTCCATCTGCAATGTTCCTCCCAATATCTTAATCCATGATCTAGAAAATAATATTTCGAACTTAGGGGGAACATCTGCAACAAATTTCTCCATCACTATACTCTTCATCGGAAATTGGAAAAGGGTAACAACCAAATATTTGATCACCCCAATGCATTTCACTTTCCTTGAATCAAAATAATATAAATCATGATATGGTTTGGTGATCTCTAGACCCAATTCATCCATTACAGATTTAGGCATTAAGTTGTGAGATGCATCTAATTCCATCAAGTTGTTGTGTAAGATATTGTCATGCAAATTCAATGAGGTATAAAAAGGAGGGGAAGAGTCATCCCTATATTCTACTAAGGGCCTCAATATCACTGCAGGTTTTTTATCTTGCAAATTCACTGAATCTATTGAATGGGAAGAAAAATCAGACTGTAGCATTTTAGAAATGGACTTCTTGAAATCTTCATTCTTTATCAACTCTATGAATGGACTGGAATTTTGATCTTCTGAATTTCATTTTCAAAGTTAAAAGAATATTGGGATTTTAGAATTTCTTTTACTTTTGGGACAGGGGCTTTAACCATAGGTTGATTATTTTATTACTCATTTCCTTTCTTTAGTGCAGCCATTGTTTTAGTAGAGGGGTCTGATTTTTTAGGTTGATTTGACATAAGGATTTCCCTCTTTCTATTTTGACCTCAAGTTGTAATTATTCTGATTTTCATTTGTTTTTTCTCCCTTTCTTAACTCATTTAGTTAGTTATTCATTAGGGACTCTTCATAGGCAGATTGAGTTAGGTGAGGAGAAGTATATGTGTCTCTTAAACAGTGAATTTATTGATCAGTGTCCTCCTCTTCTCCTTCTTCATCATCAAACATATTGTTTTGGAGAGGAGTCTAAACCTTTGGATCATCTCTATTCCTATGATCTCTTTGAAGGATTTGAGGAGCATTATTTTGTCTTCTGAAGTTGTTTCGGTTTCCAAAATATTGTCTATTTTTGTTTGTTTGTCTCCCCTCTAATTTCATTTTTTCCATTTCTGCAGAAAGAGATTTGACTAACTTGGTCAATTCATCCACCTGAGGGTTAGTTGTTGAAGCATCAGAGGTGGAAGATTTTGCCTTTTGTTTCCTCGTATCCCGATCATATTTTCCTCTTAATTTGTCTGCAACCAATATGTTTGATTCCACTTCTAGGGAAACATATTTCATGTGTGCTAGTGAAGTATATCTTATCTCTCTCAACAGAAGACAAAACTCATGATCAAAAGCACTAGCATAGGTTATTTTGGAAGAGATTTCAGTAGGTTTGATCTCTGTAGGAATTTTATTATACATTTTTTTAAATCTTTTGGAAAAGTTTGATACTAACTCACCTTGCTTTCTTTTGACAGAACTAAATTCAATGATATAGTACAGAAAGTCCTTCTTGTCCCTCCAATGCCTTAAAAATTCATCATCAAGGGATTCAATCCAAACAATTTATATAGGACGTAAACCCCTAAACCATTTTCTGGCTTCACCATCAAGGCTTTGTACAAAAACTCTCATCCACACATCCTCATTTTCAATGTTCATATTATCAACATAGCTATAAAAAGTTGCAAGGTGTTCCTCTGTAGTTATATCCTCTTCGCTTGTGAACTTGGGAATATACTTTAGATATTCTCCTACTGGGAGAGCATTCATAGGTTGAGGAAGCACTAGAGGAGCATATCTAGCAGCCACAATGACATCCATCATATTCTAGGGAGGGTTTTCACCTACCATTGGATTAGGAAGAGGAATATTTTGAGTCATAGGGTAAGTGGGAGGTGATTTGATAGGAAAAGTGATGCAGGAGCATCGCCAACTCATCAAGCGAGTCAGTACATCAAGCAGAGATCAGCTGGACAAACAAACCCAAATTTTTGAAAGTGCTTTGGGATTGTAGCACAAGTCTTTAATGAATCCTTTATGAAGGAGCGCCTTTTGTATATTGTATCAGACCTCGAGCCATACGCTCTTGTCTGAAGTAGATAGGAGGCATTTAATCTAGTTAATGCTGGTAGATAGGATTTTAAGTCTAGATTTGATAGTTAGAGATTTGAGAGGGAAAACAGATATAGACATCCTCATTGTACATTGTAACATTATTGAGAGCATTCATAAGAAGAGAAGAGAAAGCAGAGAATGTTGTATGAAGAACACCCATGTACAGGCATTTGAATTAATAGAAGAAAGTTATGATTCAAATTCATGGTCGGTGTTGTTTTCTCTGTGTATTGATGTTATGCTCATGAATGTTTGCTTTATGGTTATGCATTTGCTTTGTGTATGTTGTGCATGTGATTTCATGTTTCAAACTGAAGTCTGAAAGGGAGAGAGAGTGAGGTTCAATTGTTTCTCTATCTGAGCCAGGAGATTCCTGCAAGGTGTGCAGTCGAAGTCATC
>JASDQU010012141.1:115598-140310 GCA_032191745.1 Picea mariana | reverse complement strand
AAATTGGACCATGTCTATGGATCTGAGCATGTGGATCTCAGCCGCTCAGATCCACATGCCTTTTAAACAAATGCACCCAATCACAAACTTAGGAGAAGTGGGTTTTGACCCACTTCTCACCATCTTTTCACCAAAAGGGGTCGCTTCCTAGGGAAAGCATCCCCTACATGTTTCTGTGATAAAATTAGGCTCCATGGGGGATGGCATGCCTCCTGTGGGCTGCCAAGAACTCTTTTTCTATCTTTAGTGCCTTGTTGTTGGGCTATGGGGTCATTTATTAATCCGAAAACAAACAGGAAAACAATATTTACAAAAAACTAAAGAGCCACTCATGGCTCAAACAAAATACTTCTTCAGGAAATGCCCATTCATAGGGCCATTAAAAAATTCTTCGCCCTCCAAATCCTACAACCTGTAGGTGTTGTTTAGAAATACTTCAGAGATTTTGAAGGGCCCAATCCAGAGGGATTCAAACTTGTTGTGTTTTCCTTTATCCTGTCTGGGTGCATCCCACTTAAGCACTAGATCTCCGAGCTTTAATTTCTCTTTTCTGACCTTCCTGTCAAAGGCCTTCTTGATCTTATGTTGATGATAGTGAGCTATGTCCATTACCTACTCTCTGGTCTATTGCACCTCCACCAGTTGATGAATTCTTCTGACCATATTGTCTGGCTCTCCTTCATAATCTTGAAAGAATTTTTCTACAGGTAGAGCCAGCTGAGTGGGAAATACAACTTTTGTCCCATAAACAAGCTGAAAAGGGGAGGTGCCTAAGGACCTCTTAGCTGTCACTCAATCAGACCACAGAGAGCATTTGAGTTTTGAATCATAGGCCTTCTTATTGTCTTCTAATAATCTTTTAATGAGCTTGATTAGACTTTTATTAGAATACTTTGCCAGTCCATTTCCTTGAGGATAATAGGGAGTGGAGTGAATAAGTGAAATCCCAAACTGCTCACAAAACCTGACCAGGGCCTCAGAATTGAAATATGCAACATTATCAATGAAAATTTTACTGGGGCAGCCAAACCTTTCTATGATATCTTCCAAGAAGCCGATGATTACTTTGTGTGAAGCAATTTTGGTGGGGATAACTTCCATCCATTTGGTGAAATAATATGTTGCATTCAAGATCCATCTATTTTGACCACTTGAAGGAGGATGAATCTCTCCTATGATTTCCAACCCCCATTGTTGAAAGGGTCCTGAAGCTACTACAGGCTTTAATGGCAGGTATTTGAGTTGTTGTTTTCCTGAGAATTTTTTACACTTGAAGCAGGCTCTGATCTTTCTGCAAACATCAGTGAAAAAAGTAGGCCAAAAATACCCAGCCCTGAGAATTTTGTAGGTTGTTGTTTTCCAGAAGTAATTCCCTCCACACAGGCTCTCATGAAAATCCAACATAACCTTTTGGGCCTCTTGTGAGTCCAGACATCTCAAAAGCACCCCCAGGGGGTCTTTCCAATATAAAATCTGATTAACAAGGCAATATCTAGTTTCTTTGAGCTTTAGATCCCTTGCCTTGTTCTTCTACAAGCCATCAGGGGGCCACAACTCTTGTAGAAAATATATGACATCCTTGTACCAAGGACATTCTACTAATGGGGGGTCTGCCCAAACGTTTGTACCAGACAGTTCAGCATGTTGATCTTCTGAGCATTTTTCAACAGAGTTTACCTCCAAAGTTCTACAATTAGCTTCATCCAACAACTTGTCCAAGCCTTGACCTTTGATCAATTTGGTGGGCTTTATCTCCAAGTCAAATTCAAGTTTCTTGGTGATCCATCTACTCCTCCTTCCATCTATGTCTGACTGAATGAGGATCTCCTTCACAGTAGCTAAAGGGACATATGCAATGATTTTTGAATGCAAGACATAGACTTTGAAATATTTAAGATATTTTACCAAGGCATAATCCTGCTTCTCCATAATTTCATATTTGATCTCTGCATCTCTCAATGCCCAACTGAAGAAAGAAATGGGTTGTTCCAAACCCTCAGCATTTTTCTGCAATGAGACAGCTGCAACAGTATCGACTGAAGCAAAAGAGAAAATAAGGAAATCCTTTGAGTAATCAAGACTGATAAGCACATGAGATTCATTCAAGGATTTCTTTATATGATCAAAGGAACTCCGAGACTCAGCAGTCCATTTAACTTCATTTCCTTTCCTCAACATGGTTGTAATAAGCTTTACCATCTCAGCAAAGTTGGAAACAAACCTCCTTAGAAAATTAATTTTTTCCAGGAAATCCTAGACTTCCTCTCTAGATCTTGGGAGTGACAGCGTTTGGATTGCTTCAACTCTATTGGGATCAATCATGACCCCTTTAGCTGATACTATGTGGCCTAGCAACTTTCCCTCCTTCATGGAAAACATAGACTTCTTAGGATTTAAAGAGAGGCCAAACTTCTTGCATTTCAGGAAAACCCTTTTTAAATGTTCACAGTGCTCTTTCTCCGACTTGGAGAAGACTGTGATGTCATCTATATATATGACCACGAACTTGTCCCTTTCTCCAATGAAAGCGATATCCATGGTTGCCCCTACATTCATCAAACCAAAGGGCATTTTGGCATACATGAATGTACCCCAAGGAGTGGTGAATGTTGTATTTTCTCTGTCCTCTGGGAAGACAGAAATCTGATTGTAGCCAGAGAAGCCATCAATCTTGGAAATCATGGACACTCATGTCACCCTTTGCAATATATGTTCCATCTTGGGCAAGGGGTAATTGTCCTTCTTTGAGCTTATGTCCAGGTTCCTGAAATTAACACAAAGTCAGATTTCCCCACTCTTCTTCCTCACTAGGACCAAGTTGGCCACCCACTATGAATACCTCAAAGGCACAATGATTTGGACATCCAACAGCTTCTTTACCTCCTTCTCCATGATAGGCACCAACATAGTATTGATTTGTCTTAGATTCTGCCTAAATGGTTTGACCTCTTCCTTCAGTGGGATCTTATGCTCAATGACCGTTGTGTCATATGTTCTGAGATATTTGTATGTCCATGCAAACACATCAGCAAACTTCTTTAAAATCTCAACATATCCGGCCCTCTTCTCTCTCGTCAGGTTGCTTGACAGTTTGATGAACTTAGGATCTTTCTCTATACAAATATTTCATTCAGATATGTCAGCATCATTGATAGTCCCTTTAGATTTTACTGACACATCATTATTGTCAAGGATCCTCCCCAGAGGGACCAGCCCCTTTGGAAGGTGATTGTTGGGTAGTTGCACAATGTTGTGATTAGCAATTTTCTTTAAAAATACATCAGCATGTGAGTTACTTTCAGGTTCATGGTCCTGGTCTATATGTAATGCAAAAAATTCATCAATAGTTTCTAGGAACCTCTTGATTTCAAGATCATCCTCAAATACCTTCCAATTCTTGACATTGTCTGGTATAGAGGGTTTGAATTTTACTTCTATATCGTACCTGATCTTGGGTGGCAGGGGCACTTTGAAACTTCTTGCTGAGGTGGCTAAGGAATCGGCCACTATATTCTCTTCTCTAGGAATGAATGAAATGTTAAAATCCAAGAAGAAACTGTCTATCAAATCCCACACTTCATTCCTATAAGAACTCAGCCTCAGATGCTTAGCTTGGTAGAGTTTTCTAACTTTCTTTACAACCAACTCGACATCTCCAAACACAAACACTTTTTTGATTCCCATGTCCTTGAAATCCCTCAAACCCAACACAAGAGCCTCATACTCTGTGACATTATTGGTAGTCTCGAATTCTAATTTGCAAGACAGAGCTATGGTCTCTTAGGTTGGTGATATAAACACCATTCCAGCACCTGCACCTTCCTTGGAGGAGGCTCCATCGAAAAACATTTTCCAAACAGAGGTGGTGGGGGAAAATCCATGAGAGGCAGTGGGATGCTTTCTGAGTTTTAGAGGAGAGTCAGGAATATCAGTGAGTTGTAATAAACTAGACCCCAACTCAGTGTCGAGCGAAAATATAGGATGGTTGGTGGGGTTAGTTTCATCACTGATGATATAAGTCAATTGGGATTCTCTGTACAGCCTTCTATGTTCCCCTCCAAACACTAGAATAGTAGCATAGGTGAGGTCCATTTGCAGGGTTCCCCCAAGTCTTTTTATCCAATATCTTGTCAACTTCATGCCAAACTTGGGGGGAACATTAGCCACTACAATGTCCATGACCACACTCTTCATGGGCAGATGGAACAAATTCACTACCAGATCTTTGATGACTCCTAGACATTGAAACCTTCTAGAATCAAAAGAGTACAAGTCATGGTAAGCTTTTGTGACCTCCAACCCAAGTTATTCCATGATAGTTTTAGGCATGAGATTATGGGAGGCCCCTGAATCCATCAAATAGTTGTGTAGCAACTTGTCATGTATGTTCAGGGATGTGTAGAAGGGAGGGGATGAATCATCTATGTCTTCTACCATAGGACCTAGGATTACTGCAGAATTTTCATCTTGCCAGTTGATTGAGTCTATGGGACGGTATGAGGGTTCACACTGCAATAGCTTGGAGAGGCTCTTTTTGAAATCTTCATGTTTGACCAGTTCAGAGAGGGGTACAAGGATTCTAATTTTCTGAATTTCATGCTCAAAATTAAAAGAGGAGGGGGCATTTGGGATTTCTTTTACTTCAGGAACATGGGCTTTGACCACTAGAGGAGGCGTTTGTGTCTTCTTACCTTCACTGTTGTCTGCTACATATTTATCCTGCTTCTTTTCTCTGGTAGGTTGCTCAAGAAAACGAGGTGTTCCAGCTTTCCTCTTGGATCTGAGGTCGTATATATTTTGAGTGTTGCTAGCCTTGTCTCCCTTGCTCAACTCATTGAGCTAACTATTCATGAGATATTTCTCATAAGTTGATTGAGTCAAATGAGGAAAAAGGGGGGGGTCTCCAAAACAATGGATCTCAAGATCAAGCTCATCTATTTCCTCTCCTTCCTCACCAGCAAATAGGTTTTTTTGAAGAGGAGTATGTATTTTATGATCATCTCTGTCTCTATTCCTAGGCTCTCTTGGGAGAATTTGAGGAACATTATTATTCTGCCTCCTGAAGCTGCCTTTGTTATCAATTTTTTGGGGATTTTTGTATGTTTTCTTCCCTTCTAATTCCAACCTTTCCATCCTAGCTGAAAGTGTTTTTAGCATCTGAGTTACTTCATTGATCTGAGGGGAAAGGGAAGAAGAACTGGATGTGGAAGCTTCATACCTCCTCCTGGGTATGTCTCTATTAGCTTTATTTTTTATTTGATCAACAACCAATATATTCAACTCAACTTCCACAACCACATCCTACATGTGATCCAGAGAAGTGGCTCATCTTTCCTTCAACAAAAGCCAGAAATCAGGGTCAAAAGCACTGGCATAAGTAATGTTGGCTGAAGCTTCTGAGGGATTTATCTCAGCAAGGATCTTATTATACATCTTATTGAACCTCTTGGAGAAGTCAGAGACAGACTCCCCTTCCTTTCTCTTCAAAGACCCAAACTCTGTCATGTAATAGATGAAGTCTTTCTTATCTCCCCACTATCTCAAGAAGGCATTATCCAAATCCTCTATCCCATCGATAGATCTAGGAGGAAAGGCCCTAAACCATTTCCTAGCCTCCCCTTCAAGGCTATGAACAAAAATCCTCATCCATACGTCTGCATGCATGATGACATGATGATCTGTAAAACTATAAAAGGCTTCAAGGTGTTCTTCTGTGGTTATATCTCCTTCACCTGTAAACTTGGGTAGTTGCTTGAGGTAGCCATCTATTGGAAGGGCATTGAGAGGCTGAGGAAACACAAGGGGAGCATACATAGTAGCTATTATGGCCTCCATCCTAGTCATGGGGGGATTTGCTCCTGCCATAGGAATGTTTGGTGGAGGAGAACTAAGGGGGAAGGAGTTGGAACAGGGGAGACTAGAACTGAGATTCTAGGTGGAAAGGGAAACAATGGATGATTCAGAGAAAAATATATAGGGCTAGAGTCAGTGGAGGCTTCTCTTTCTACACTGGCAGTAGTAATAAGAGGAGGGGTGGTAAAACTCGGGGTAGGAAAATTCTGAGGTGTTGGGTCTGAACCAGGGTACAACCTCAAGAGAAATGGGAGTGACAAGGATTTCTCCCTCCAATCCAATACCAGGAGGAGAAAACTCAGGAGGAACACTCCCAAACTTCAGACTTAGGGAAACTCCAACAGAAGGCAATAAAACAAAATGATATGCAGGGGTTGAAGTTCCTATAGAACAATGCAAATTATCAGAAATACCTCGTTTAAAAATAGAAGTGCCTCCTCCAAATGCCTTTCCCTTTCTGATGATCTTCTCTGGGTCAGCTTCAGGTGTCGCTAAAGGTAGTTGTGGAGTATACCTTGTATGTCTGCCTCTAGAATCCATGGTTGAAACAGTGGAGTCGCTTGTGGGTTCGCATCAATGAAGTTGCCACAGTGGAGTCTCCAGGTGCACAGTAGCAATCTTGGAAGGATTTGATGCCTAATGCACCTTCAGAATCAGAGGCTCAATGTCATTCAATCCCAAGGAAAATCTTCAACTTCGTCCCCAGCAATGGTGCCAGAAATGTTAGCACCAGAAGTCACTCCTGGATTGTAGGAGTAAGCCTGATACCCATCAGTTTATGTCACTATTTGTTTATAAAAAGGGTGATCGACCAAAAGTAAACTCAGTACAATATCGTTTTAACTCATAATCATGGACTTGCTATGCAAGAACAGGCGAGGTCTTAATTTAAATTCAGATAGTGAGTTGTAATAAGGGTGAGTAGGAGGAAGACTTCTATGAGAAAATGCAAAGGTATGTTGTAGGAATCAAGCTTCCAATAGCCCAAAGAGGAAGAATTTAAACACAAGAACTTCTTATATTCAAATCACAAGAACATTAAAAGAAATCATAACAACATTACTATAAAACATTTATATAACACTGTCACAATGCTTCATGTGACTCAGACAATCATGAACTCTTTCAATATTAGATTGAAACCATATGGAAGTAAGAAAAATGATTGTCATTAAACAAGAAGTTTCACATACAGATACATAATCGGGGAAAACCAATGCTTCATCAAAACTTTACAATAGGGAGCTTAGCTCTACCAATGATACTAACAAAAATGGAAAAAATTACTCTAAATAATTGGAGCTGGCTCAACCGCTGAAGACATGATCTTATCATGAGTTCAATGCTTCATGTAGGCGAGCTTCCCTGTCAGGTTGTGCATGCAGATGCAGGTCAGACTGCCCATGTAGTCGGTTGTTAGATGCAATCTTTGTCAGGCTGGACTGACAGTCACCTTCTGTGCTTTGTCTCTTTCTGACCTTCTATTTATGGAAGGAGATGACGTTCAACCACCTTCAACTACCTCAATAACTTCTTTCTCGAGATCAGGTAAGGCCCAGTCAATTCTGCACTTGGACAATGTGACGGCCTTTCCTTGGCCACTTTTGCTTCGCTGGACTGCTATGAGGGGATTTGGCTATGAAAGTGGACTAGGATCTAATGGGAAGAGCGATGGCGCCAACAATGCGAAGGCGAGACGAAGGGTGTTGAGGTGGAAGCACTAGGTGGTAGAGAAACGAGGGGCTATGACACCGAATGAGAAGTGCCACGAGAATATGGATACAACACAGGTAGAAGTGGCATGGAGCATGGGAACATAGGTGTCAGGAGATAAGAGGGATGAAGAAAAAGGGAACAAGACACCTGGGGCATGGAGGATAGGTGTGCGGTAGCGAAAGGTAGGAGGGGAGTGGGAGATGTGACAAGGGAATGAGAGAGGAAAAGTGGAGGACACATGTCACCAAGAGGCGAGGGTGGTAAGCGAAGGAGGAAGTGGTGAGAGGTTTTAAGGGGCCCCACATGAAAATGCCCATTCTGGACCTCCCCCCCCTTTAAAGGAAGAGTGGAAAGGGGGGTCTGGAATCAATCCTCAACCGTATATCTAGGCACTTCAATCCCAACCGCTCATACTTAAGCGCCTGATTCTGGACCCCCCCTGTTAAAGGAAGAACAATGAGGGGAGTCCGAAATTGGACCCTATCCATGGATCTGAGCACGTGGATCTTAGCCACTCAGATCCACACGCCTTTTAAACAAATGCGCCCGAGCACAAACTTAGGAGAAGTGGGTCAAAACCCACTTCTCACCATATTTTTGCCAAAAGGGGTCGCTTCTTAGGGAAAGCATCCCCTACATGTTTTTGTGATAACACCTTCATTCCCATAGTATCATTATAAGGACTAAAAAATGAATGAGGATTATAATCCTCCTCATGTATCACATTGTGCTCTAAAAAGTACACTACTACTCATGCCACCTATCGAAGAAAATGATTGAGGCTTTTTGAAACCCCAACAATATGTTGTTGCAAGTGTAGAGGCACATCTCACCTCCTCAGGGGTGGGACACCCATCGCCAAACCCCAGAGTTTCTACTCTACCTCTCAAAGCCCTCCTACTACGACCTCATGATCGGTTGTCTCCTGTGCATCTCCACGATGCCCCAATGTCGGCATCTTCGTTGGATGTGATGCACCTCTATCTGCATGATGAAAACAAAATGTTTTAGATCCCTCATTGTATATTCAAAAACATATAAAACAAAAAAAAAAAAATATATTGCAAGGTTATGGTTTTTCATACCGGATGCATCCCACTGTATGCCCTCAATAAGTACCAAGTTATCATTGCCTCTGAAATCTACCCCGGCATAGGGAAATTCCTCAATCACTACTAACTTCCTCCTCCACCATGCGAAGAAATCAGCAGTGAATCTGAAAGCATAGGGCTCATTCCCCAACCTGGGGGAAAGAATGCTCCACCTTTCCATGCGAGGCTCGGTCATGGGATGTGCTATCATCACAAATTGTGGATGCATCTGAGGGATAGTCTATAAGAAAAATGAAACCAAGAAAGAACCGTATCCAAATTGTTTGTCTACCAGTCCTACATTTGGATATTTTCTCTTTGACGTTCCTCGGGAACCCTACACTCCAGTTGAACAATATCAGTTCCAAACACTGTATGGCATAAGAAATATGTTATTTATAATCAAAGTAAGAATTGGTGCTCCCCGCCAACTTGGTGATGGAAAATAGAAAGGATCGAAGTGCTAGCTCACACACATATTTTATCACAATTTGTCCTCCCACAAACCGTGGCCCTGGTATGAAATCCTCGACAACATATGCCTCGTTCGGTTGCGGAGTATCCCAATGTCCAGACAAGAGTATGGGTGCCCCTCTCCTCAAGAGCCTCGTTAGAAAATATACATCGTCTAATTCGATTTCAAGCATATGTGATCCTATTCAGAACACTTACTCAGCATCATCCCATAGACCAATCAAGTACTCAAGCAGTAGTACTTTTTTTCTCATGTTTTGAAGCTTGAATTATTTGAGAAAACCACAGTTTCACAAGGCCACCCATGCTTGAGGGTCTTGGAGAATGGTGATATCATTGAAATCATGCTCACTCTCTTTCCACTCAATCATGGTTAGCTATAGATGAAACCTACAAATACACCATGTAATCATCATTAGCCAAACTCTTATGAGAAAAATTGCCTCTTTTTAGCCAAAAATTCAAAGAATTTATGATTTTTGTGCCTTGTGCTCCCTCAAAGCATCCTACAGAGCGCTAGCGCACCCTGAATATACGCACCAGTGCATTAAAATCATGATCAGTGCTCCCCTTAGTGCCTTAAGGGAGCGTCAATTCAGTTCGACGCTCTAAGGACTCCTAAGGAGCCTAGAACACCTCAAATAAAGGTTAAAATGTAGTAAAAAAACATGAAAAAGGATGAGGAGGAAGAGACAACTAATCCGGTCCAGACAGATCTGAAAACAGTCGCCCGCAGCGCCCACAATCGATGCTCGAAAAATGCTCCAAAGAGGTAAAAATCCAAGGACCAGAGGAGAATGGTAAAAATGAATTTCTAACCTAGTTTGATATTTGATATGGTCATTTAGGTCATTTATCCTTATTATAAAGTCCATTTTTGAGTTTTTTTCTTATTTTTTCGAGGAATTACTAATATCTTGTGCCCATAATAGTTTGATTTTACAGGAATTCGAGCGGCATCTTTAGGTAACCTTGTCACACCAATGAGCTTAGTCTTTATTCTTTCTCGCGCTCACAAATACATGAGAATGTAACCGAGTATACTTTTATCACTTTTTCAGACTCGTAAGGTTATACGAAAAAGGAACCCCTTGGGGTTTCCTTTAAGCTCTTTTTAGACTCTCTAAACATGAAAATATTGTCGAGTGATCTTACTTCCTTTCACACTCGTTAAAAGGTTCGAAAGGGCATCTTCCGAGTAATATTTTATCTCTTTTTCGGACCTTGGGGACTAAAAGTTATGAAAAAGGACAACCCTAGAGTTGCCTTTAGGTTCTTTTCATACTCTCTAAACATGAAAAACCATCGAGTTTTCCTTCTCTGGACTCGCTAAACTACACATTGAAGGGCCCATCTAGGAATGAACCCTTACTTCTTCCAGTTCGTTAAAAAAAGGAAGAGGAACTTACCGAAGGTGAGTTATATCGAGCATGTGTTATCCTCCTCGAGATCATTAAATTAAAAAGAGGTACTCATCTATCTGGATGGGGGAAAAAATGAAGGAAGTGGGTTAAGTTTCTTGAGAACTTTTGTAAATAGCTCTTGCAGTCGCCCTTGAAAACGACACTTGTTTTAACCTCCACATTGACCACCTAGATAATCTGCTAAACCTTTTCACTAAACCAATCCTATGAGTCTTTTCACTCCTTTGAGTCATCTGAAGAATGTCACAGCACCCATTGCATTATGTTTTGGTCCATTCTGAGTTTTATGCTGCCAAGTCTCATGTTGTGCCTCAGTGTTAAAGGGAAGTATCCGCCTCGAGAGTCAACCATCTACAAAATTACCAATTTTTGTTTCCATGTGTTAGTCCATACTCATTTGATTCACCATCTTACAACACTTTTATGTGGCATTTTTGTGTTTCTTATGGGGGATACATCAAGACCCTCCTTCGACGAGTATGTTCCTATCGACTTCAACGCATCATCCAAGAATCAGACTTAGAAACCAGTTAGTACCTTGGGACCTGCATGCCTCAATGGCATGCCTCCTCGCCTTCGACAATAGGTTTACATCATAGAACTCTGATCAGATGATTCCATGAATGTTTGACCTCAACTCATTTATTCACATTCGTTGGAATGTACTAGGGTACCTTGGGATTCATTGACATCATTGGTGATTTCCATCGCACTTGTTAACGGTATACATCAATGATCGATAATCAAGTGGATTCTACCATGTTTGACATCAAATCATTTATTCACATGGCTAGATTCATATCACATCGGGATTGCGACGAAGACCCTAGGTTGAGAATTCACTCTGCTATCTGCTTTACCCAAGCTGCGAAGGAGATCATTTGAGCATATTGATACATATATATTGTCACATAGATACACATTGTATTGGTCCGTGGCTATGTTTTATCATCTCGTAGCTCCACTATGTATTTTTTGTGGCTACGATCAGGTCATGGAGATATGGATCCACATTGTATCAATGGTGTCCATATCCTTAGTTAGTATCATCATGGATCCATAGTGTATTTACTGGCGGCCATACTTCGAGTCATTTATACTTCGAGCATAGGTATTCCTGCCTCGAGAATGGAACAAATATTAACATTGTTTGATGGTTGTCTGGAACTTCTACCAGGTTCCTCGACTCAATACCCTTGCTTCGAAGAATCTACAAAGTGTTTCGGCCATCATCTTTCATCTTATGGATTCACACTCTGGGGGGGAATCTATTACACGTCAAAATTACACACTTCGATAATGTCACATTCTCATTGTCGTAGGTGTCACACTTTTGTCACAAGTTTTGTAAGTGTCTCTTTATCATCACGTAAGTGTCACATCACGAACGACACCATGAAAACACTTGATACAAACCCTAAAACATGTTATAATAAGAAGCCCCATCATTTGACAATCAAAGAAAAGTGTTTTTTTATGAGAATTGGTCATCTTGACAATTTTTGGAAGATCAGCGCTCCCCTACTCATGTTGGGAGGGATAGCACTCCTTTTCTATCTATAAGGAAGAGTTTTAGTGCTTTGTTTCCCATTATAAAGGAGCGTCGATTGGTTGAGAAAATCTTGGGAAGAAATCCCCTTTTTCTCTAAGGACAGTTATAGATGATTCGAGTTGGTTTGGATTGAATCTAAACCTTAGGCTACATCTAAGGGAGATATCATAACTGATGGATTCATATCCTCAATTAATTCCAAATATAACCAAGGTAGTTGAGCCTCTCAAAGCATAAAAATGGAGGCATTCTCATGGTGAACAAAGGAGTAAAACAATCAACAAAAGAATTTTCATTATGATCTTGTATCTTTCAAGCAAGGGGTTGGATGAGGAGGACTTGGGGAGGTTGTTGCAACACCATCCATGATTTTAAGTATATATTTAAAGTTCTCATCAATATACTTGGCCTATTCCCTTCAATCTTGTGTATTCTTGCATGTGTTTGTCGATCTTGGTAGATGAATTTATTTAATCTAATCTCATAGAGTAGGAGTTCTTTGTCTCTCTTTGTTGTCCATTGCATTACAGGTATCAAGTTGTGCTAAAGAGTTTGGATATCAAGTTCATATTGGGAGCAGCTAGGATGACCTACGGAATAAGGTGCATCACACTTTCTTCCATCTATTTCTCTTTCTGATTAGTTACACTGAATTCAAAGGGATCTTAGCTGACTATCTAAATAATTGAGGGAACATGAATTCTGTATACTTATGGTCCAAGAATCAAATTATCCTACTTGACATATGTCTCCTTGAATGCATGTTCAACAATATGGTGATCATAGCTCTGAGATTTAAGAGAAGGAAAACTCCATGAATGAAGACCATAAATGTTATCTTCCTTGAATTTTTAAACTTAAAGAATAAAGGGGAAAAAATCGGTCATGAGTTATCTTGCTTTGTTATGGGTTTGATTGCTATGTGCAATCTCATAATCTCTTGAAGGCAGTGAGATAATACCGCCTTTACCTTTCACATTTGGAGGCCTATGAAACTTTTTACATTGCCCCAAAAGAATCACTCTTGGAATCGAACTTCACCTTAGCACCCACCATTCCAATATTATCTTGATGACCAATGAAGAAATTTTGGTGCCCAAAGTCCTTTGGAGTGGCCAAACTCCATTCTAGTGGGGGATGGCCCAAAAATATCCTTTGACGAGATCAATTACCTCTCATCAACATCTCATAATTTTTTCCCCGTCATTGTTATTTTAAATCACCTCTATCTTGGTGTTTTGATTTATCTCTTCCTTAGCACTTTGAACCTATTGTAATCTATGCCAAGCCCACTCATCTTTGGTGACTTGAAATTTCCTTCCCTCAACCACCATATGAACTAGTGATGAGATCAAGGTTGTGACTTTTCTTGGTCAACAATTTTTGGACAAAAATCATGCCATCGACGATTGACAGAAAGGTTGTCATCGGAAATGGAGATAATTTGTGCCATCAACACTTCCAAAAATTTGTTCATCGGAGTCCATCAACGCTCTAAAGGACCCATCGGCTAATTGACACTTTCCTAAAATTGTTCATCAACAATCTGAATTTATGCCCATTGACACTTTCTCAAATTCTCTCATCAAAGCTTCGATAATTTTGTCCATAGACATTTTGAAGAGAGAAGCCTCATTAGCTAGCATGCATGGTACATGTGAGAGCCACATAAACATGATGAGGTAGCCTTGTGGGTAATTCTTGATATTTTTTGAGACATCGTATCTTCCTATCTGAACATTGGAATCAATCGTATCGATAGTCGATGGAAAGTCATTGAGGAGAAGATTTGATCTTGATATGAAAACTACATGTTAGATCCATGATTAAGTAAAGTGGTCTAATCAAATATCAGGAAAATTGTGTACACCCCACCAGCCTAAAGAATTTTATAGGTTGTCCATGCTAGAAGTGGTATTAGAGACATGGTTCAAACACTAGGCATGTATGGGCCAAATATAAACAATAGAGACTAAAATTACTAGGACCTTAGCACAATCATTAAATCAAATGGGCTAAGGGAAGGGTGAGATAAACAAAAGAGAATGATGATTGTGAAAAAGAGTCATGAATAATAACCATCTAACAAATTGTTTATTTGTTTCAGCATGAAGGAAGAGATACGGATAGTAGAGTGAATAGTATTCATATATTCACGAATAACCAGTCACAATAAGTACTACCATGGAAGATTTACAACACTATCAGGAAATTGAATCTGATGGGGAAATAAGTATTGAGACCCCTTCGGATATGGAAGAAACCATGAGAAGTATACAAGTGGGACTTCAAATTTGTCAGGATTATAATGAAAATTTAATAAGAAAGCAAGAAGAATAACATGAATTGAATTCCACATTACTCAAGGGTGTTTCATAAATATAGAAGGAATTTCACTATGCATAAATTTCAAGTAACACTGGTAGGATCATATCAAGGAAAATATTCCATCGCAGTAATGCTTAGACATAAAAAAAAAGAAACATAGTCAAACTCCTCATATAAGTACATAACTACTTCTGATAAATCATCCAACAATGGTATGAAGTTCACTTCTCATAAAAATAATAAAAGGAAATATTCCAGAGACAACTTACAAGAAGAGTTTAAGAAGATAAAGCCACCTACCTTTGATGGTGAGGTGAAATCCGATGAAGAAGTTGAAGGATGGATTCTTGGATTAAAGAAATATCTTTCAACTACATGATTACTCTGGGAATACAAAGGCCAGAGTAGCCACTTTTAATATGAGAAGAAAATATTCTATTGTTGGGGAATAAGGTGGAACATGACATGGAACAAAGAACAAAATACTACATATAATCGAATAGGAACAAAAAAATTTGAAGATAAATGGTGGTGTCTAAAGACACTATTATAACACTTAAGAAAGTAACACTATGATTAGAACATCACAGTGCATATTATATATCAATCGCCTCATCGCCATGATAAAAATGACCCAAGGGGTCTTCTTTTTATAGACAAAAGATCTAACTTATTTCCATAGAATCTAGAAGATCTTGTCCACATGTAACCATCGGTTGTTAGATTTGTCTCCACCAAATCCACTCTATTGAGTTGGCTCGACAAGGATGCTCAACTCGACCACCTACACGTCCAACTAGTAGTGAAACACATAGCCAGAAGTGGAATTTTGGTCATCATTGTCCCCAGCCCAGTCGAAGTCGGTGTAGTCGACTAGTGAATCTTAACTTCGATAATACTTGATACCAAAATGAGTGGTACCCTTGAGATAGTGAACAATTTTTTTGACTACTTTCCAATGGATTTCTTTAGGGTCTTGAATAAACTGAGAAACCGTACTAACAACAAAGGAAATGGCATATCAACTATGAGTAAGATAAATAAGACTGTTGACCAATTATCGATAGAGTGTAGCATTGATTGCAGGTGTTTGATGGGTTTTGGTAAGCTTCACTCCAGACTAAAAGGGGAGTGGCACAAGGATTGCAATCAGCCATCTTAAAATGTGTCAACAGATCCATCACATATTTAGAATGAGAAATTAAAAGGCCATCACATAGTGGTAATACTTGAAAACACAAAAAATAGTGCAGAGTATCAAGATTTGTCATATCAAAGGAGTCAACAAGTTGTTTCTTCAATATGAGGATGAGATCATGATTATTATTACTAATTAAAGTGTCACCATTGGTACGGAGGACATACAAGGTATGATAAGATTCACATTCTATGAAACCAAGTCGAAGAAAGAAACTATCAATATTAGCATACCAAGCTCGAGGAGCCTGTTTCAAACCACAAAGTGACTTCTTGAGTTGAAAAACCAAATTTGAATCTATCACAAAACCAAGTGGTTGTTCCATGAAAAATTCTTCAGATAGGTCTCCATGAAGAAAATCACTCTTCACATCCATCTGATAGATTTTCCATCCAAAACAAGCAACAAGGGAAATAATCAGTCAAACAGAGTTCATCTTTGTGACAGAGGCAAAGGTTTCAGTGTAGTCGGTGCCTTCCTGTTGAGAAAATCCCTTCGCAACTAGGTGTTCTTTATGTCTTATAGACCCATTAACACTTCACAATGTTTTTTCCTTGCGGTTGAGGAACCAAGTCCCACGTCTGATTCTTCGACAAAGAATCAATTTTTTTATTCAAGGCCTACTCCCATTCAGGTCGTCCTTTCACATATGAGTAGGTAACAGGGTCAAAAGTTTCAATTACACAAGTCATCAAGGCAACAACAACATGTTACTTTTGACTTCAAGTTTGTCTTCTGGAGGAAACATCTCTAGCATAAACTCCAGCAGCTTCAATCATCTTGGCAACCCATCTTGGTAGACATGAAACATGTGAACTATGGGTCACTTTAGCAGGTCGATCAGAAGTTGGAGGGTATTCATTCGGTGTACCAATCTAAAAAAAGGACGACAGACTAATTGACTCGGAGGTCAATGGTCAAGTCAAAATAGGAAGAAAGTTTGATTGTCCAGTCGAAGGACTCAAGTATGGAATAGGATATCCAGTGTTGGATACAACATCAAAGGGATCATCCTGTAGCAACCCAGAAGAGGAATTCAACAAATTAATTCCAGGAGACTTATCATCAAACAAAACATTTCATATGATAATGATTTGTCATTTGACAGGATCAAAAAGTCAATAAGCTTTCAACTCTTCAGAGTATCCCATCATGATACAAGCATGACTCTTAACATCCATCTTCTATCTACAATCATCGGGAATGTGATACCAAGAAACACATCCAAACACACTAAGGTGGCCGACTAAAGATTTTTCCCATAGCATCATTCAACTAGATTCATGGAAGGAACAACTCTAGTCGATATGTGATTGAGAAGATAATTTGCATAGTATATCGCTCTAGCCCAGAAGCAAGGAGGAATATCTTTATCCTACAAAATACATCTAGCCATTTTGACTAATGTCTATTTTTTACGTTCTACAACACCATTCTACTATGGAGTGTGAGGAACTGACAGTTTCTAGTCAATACCAGATTGAAGTAGGAATTCTTCAAAAGGTTTATTTACATACTCACCACCATTGTATGATCTCAATCATTTGATGGGTCAACCACATTTGTTTTCAACAAAGGCCTGAAACTCCTTGAACTTCTCAAAGACAAGGTTCTTATTACTCATAAATTAAACCCATGTAAAGTAAGAGAAAGTATCAATGAACATCAAAATATACCTTGCACCTGCTAGTGAAGGTATATTGATGCAACATACATCATTGTGAACCAATTCAAGTAGGTTATGTGCTCATCGTGCTTTTCCAAAGTCGAATGGTGCTTGATGATGATTCCCAAGTACACATCCCTTACAGACACCTTGAGGGGGAAACATCTTTGGCAAACCATCAACCATGTTCTGAGTTACTAGTGCTTGCAAACTTTGAAAATTCAGATATCTGAGTCGCTCATGCCAAATTTGACTTCACTCCACGGTGTGAGAAACAAGTGTAGTCGGTTTAGGTTTAGGTCGAGTCATGTCATGAAACTTGTACAAACTATATATCGGGTTGATAATCTTGCTAGCGACAATTGACTTACCTTTATTCAAATCATGAATATAGAATTGATATGGCCAAAATTCCACAATCTCTCCTATCTGTGTCACCTGAGCAACAAACAACAAATTGGCACTAAGATTTGGCACATGATAGATGTCGAAAATATTTCCATGTCGACAAGAAACATCACCCATGTTGTGTATCTTTTGTCACTTGGGTGATAAAAACAAGGGCACTTACAAGTCTAGTTGGGCCTGCTAAACAAGACAGAGGTTAGTGCATGAGTTAGATAATCCAAGCACATGAAATAAACAAGCAAATAAACTAAAAACAACTAAGGAAATAAAACTAGAATACATAAGAAACTTTGACCCAAAATCAATCAACCAAATGACCAATATTATGCCACCAATGGATAACTATATTGGTTGGAAAAACACTGTAGAGAAAGGAGGACTTATGGATCCCCTCTTCCTCCTTGGGAGGGCTCTTCAGTTCCCTATTGGAGAGCTCTTCTTACAATGATAAACAAGAAAGAAAATGGTGAAGAAATACAAGCCTATTCCCTCAAGAGGCGAGTGGAATGGCCTATTGGAATGTTTCTAGAATGCTCCAATAAGAAAAGAGGATTCTTGAGGGAGGATTGAGGTAGCATAACAATACTATGAAATTCTTAAATTATCAGTGCACCCATGGCCTCCATTTATAGCATGTCTTTGAGGCAATTTCCAACTGGTTCTTAGTGTGAACAAGGGGCACTTTAGGGCACCCTTTGGTCTTTGACCACCCCCCCATTCAAATTAAACTTGGATTTGAGGGTCAAATCAAGTTGGGAGCTAGTCCATAAGTGGTTGAGGGGTCGACAATAAGCATAAATGCATCATTCACAGGGTTGCGCAGCTTTTCTCATACACAATCGTGCATATGGTGCATTGTGCGCTCTATGGGCTTATTTGGCCCACGCACTATGTGTGCGCTTCCTTTAGTCATTCAGTGCATGTCAATTTTTTTTCCTATTGTATAGTTTTTTGCTCTTGTAAATGTATTTTTGGTGTTACAGGTGAACTAATAGGTGTTTGGAACTGTTGTATTTCTGTAACCATTTTCATGAACTGTCACAGAAGAAATTTTAGTGATAACAGATGCCCCCTGAAGTGTGAGGTTAGGAGAATATGTATAGCCGAAATACATCAGTGTTTCTTCTACTGAGAGTACCATTGTAATGAAGAGTGTTTATAAGAACTACAAGAGCGATTCTATCAGAGGGAGAGGGGAAACCGTGAGATCCAGATTTGTCTCTAGGGAGAGAAAATAAAATATGTATACAAACGAGGTGTGTGTGTCCCATGCTCATGTCATGTAACCCAAAAAAATGTAAAACAATAACTGAAGTTGTATGCTGATGTAGATAACTGGAGCGCCCTCCGGGGTGGTTTGATAATGGAAGATGAAAATTTTGATGGTGAACATACTCTGAAAAGAGGCAAGGATGTTTGTAAGACATTTTGATGATTCGTAGTTATTGATGACCTAACAAATTCAGAGGTCTTCGGCTAGTATAAAACAACTGCAATAGTCGCATAGTAAGACCCATCGTAACATGAGATTTGGATGAATTTGAATGTTATTGGGTTCAATGACATCAGAGAGCAATGATGGTTCTCTCTATGTCATCTGAGACTCCTCATTGTAAATATAATGAGAGTCAAGATATTGTCTCCCTTCTGGAAACTGTGATGATGTCGATAGAAAGGGAGATGTGACTCCAAGAAGCAAAGGGATTCGTGAAATCCAATAGATAAGATCAGGAACTGATAGAGAACATGAACGAATTCAAGATGCGCTGAGACTCAAGACTGCCCTAGGTTGGGGGTATGTTTGAAGGATGATTGGCAGCAACCGTGAAACTGTATCTAGCGTTAGGGGGAAGACTAGACATGGGGTTAAATTGTGCTAGAGGCATGACAAAGTGGACAAACTCAGAGATCAGGGGTACATGGGCTGTGGGATACTTGGGGTTTATGGACGATGTCAACATGAATAGAGGATAGTGAATGCCCCAACCAAGGGAAACATGGGTTGATTTTACAGAAAAAGAAGTTCGTCAAGGGTGACAACAAAAAGATAAGTAAATGTTGGAAACAAAGGCTTTTTACAAATACCAAATAAATAAAGAATAATTTGGGATGAGTGTACAGATATAGAAATGGGTGCCCCAGTGTAAGATGGCTTGGCCTGTGAGGGCGCAAGTTGCGTGGAGAACTGGTGGAGGGTGGGGGGCCCATGTGTGGGTTTATGTATGAGGTAAATGAATGGAGGGAAATCTGCAGATGGTAAAACTGATTGTGGATGAAATGGAGGATTAATGATACTGTGGAGGCATAGGAAAAAATAGAACCATGACGAGATAACCTGGGAGTCCATTGGGAAATCTAGCAAAATGATGAGAAGGAGTATGGCGTTGATTCTTAGAAATGCATAAGACTATTGGGACTCCAATCCCTAGGGGGTGAAAGTAGTATGAGTGTCAAAGTGACAAGGGGGACTATGAATGGGACAACTCATGTGGGGGAAAGTGCTATCGAGTGACAGTACCAAAATGCAGCAGAGGTGACAATATTGCAGAGCCGAATATAGGGAATCTAAAGGAAATGTCGGAGAGTGTGACTGGATATGCAATTGATATTCAGAGGGAATGATTAGATGTGAGTGTCGATTATATACCTGAATGAGATGCGCTGGTTTGTGATGACCAAGTACCTACACACATTAAAACCGAATACTCGACGTGAAAAATATTTGAAGATAAAGAACATATAACAATTATTTGATAATTTTGAACATGAGGATGCTTACCTGGACGTGGTGTAAGAAAAATGCTCCCCCAGGTCCAAGTGCAGATGGTGACCTGGGGAATGTGACTGTGTAGGTGGTCAGATCTTGATCACGTGGCTGAAGATGGATCGGGAAATAAAGACTATGAGCTCCTGTAACTGAGTGTGGAAGTTTGGAAAAAGGGACAATATATGGTTGTGGGGCCCATAATTCCACCTCATTTGTACCCAGTGCTATAGTGAATCGACGATATTATTTGGAGGAGTTTTGAAGATTACAGGAGTTCGAGCCGACTGGTCCAGGATTTGCGAGATTCAGGTTAGTGATCCCATCCTCCTGCACAGTAGATAGTTTCTATTTTTTGGGTAGGGGTCGTACGGATGACTATACTAGGGTATTTTGTAGGGGTGGGCCCACTAATTCCGCGGAGAAGGAAGGATACCCGCACTGAGATGTGCGGGTATAATTCTATCTATCACACATGATGTGCGATTGTGTTGAATAAAACCGTGCATGGGGGTGCATGGGTGGGAAAAATAGGTGTGCATGCGATGCGCGCCTGTTGGAATTACAGTTGTGCATTTTGTGCATCTGTTTCTTAGACAGTTGTGCATCAATGCGCAGCTATGTAGAGAACATGTACACATGAGTGCGCACCTGTGGGTGTGATAGTTATGCATTTATGCACATTTGTTTCTCCAACAGTTGTGCATTGATGTGGATTTGTGTGAAGAACAGGTGCACATATGTGCGTGCCTGTGGGGGTGACAGCCGCACACTTGTAGCGAAGCTAAAGGGTTTTTGAAAACTTGAATTTTTTGAATTTTTTTGATAAATGATGATTGTTGACCAAGGTTTTATGTGTGAATGTAGGTGATCATTTTATCATGCTAGTCCATTTGAGGGAGCAAGACTGGGAGCGCCTCTGGGAGGCAGTGAGAGAGGAGAATGGTGTTCGGAGGAACTTGGAAGCCTGTGGGTTGTTCAAGTTCTTCGATTGACAAATGATACGGTCGCAAGAGTACCTGCTCCAGTATTTGATATCGATGTGGAGCATTGATCTCCAGTGCTTCATTGTGAGGGGACAGTAGCTAACACTCTCAGTTGTTGAGGATGTTTACTTCTTGATGGGGCTCCCCTTTCGGGGAATGGCCCTGCCTGATGACTGCCAGTTGTCGGGGGATGTGCGACTAATAGACGTGGTCCGACACTACTGTACGGGGCCGAACCCAATGTCAGGGCTGGTTATCTGGATTGAGGGGATGGACGAGATCTTGCACCAGTGCATCGCGACTATGGTGGTGAGGATCTATGGATCCTTAGCGACTCAGCAGATATCTGGAGGTCAGCTAAGGATTATGGAGAGGGTCCTTGATGGGTAATTTTTTGCCTGGGGGATGATGTTGCATTCCAGGATGATGGGTCAAATTCATCGGTGTCAGACCACCGACTCTGGTGAGTTTTCCTTTGGATCCATCCTAGTAACATGTTTCTTGGAGAGGGTGCCCATGTTGCACCCTAGGGTTTTGTTACCACCTGCAGGGCCGCAGGAGCCACAATTGATGCGGTGGGCTCAACTTTTGGTATGGCACAGAGGGGTAGAGGGTGGCCATTATTTTACATTTACGTTGGCACGTGTGTGGCACCACATGCCATAGATTATACTGTGATTCCCATATGGTGGGATGGACTTCCGACACGACCCGGACATGGTGTTGCCTCCTGGAGAGGTTTGGGACTAGAGAGGTATGTGTGTGCATTTATGTTTTGTGATTTTGATAGCGTAGCATATGTTTATATATATATGGATGGTGACTCTATATTTTTTTTTGTGTTTGCAGATGTGGGCCTGCGAGGATGGGAGGTGGAGATGGTTGGGGAGATGGTGCGCTAGGGGCCAGTGAGACCATCACAGGCAGAGTCGCGGGTGGGAGAGCGATGTCAGAGGGATGAGGCTGGTGTGAGGCCAGCAAATGAGGTGAGGGCCAGTCAAAGACATTAGTTTAATGATCCAGGTGTGGGGGAACTACGTGCTCCACAGCTAGAGGCTGACGGGGGGATAGATAATCTTTGACGTCAATTGGAGGTGGCTTTGTAGGGTGTGTTGGAGGGCATGTGGTCACATATTAAGGATGAGAGAGTCCTAGAGCAGCGTGTGGGTGCTCCTGCAGAGTGGCAGACCCTTATCTAAAGAGAAACTATAGCGGGGGCAATGATGACTAGTCAACTACCCCCCAAACCTAGAGGACCCCCAGCTGGTGGGGAACCTCCTGTCAACAGAGGACCTGGTGGGGGAGCCCTGGGGGCACCATGAGTGTTGGTTATATATTTTTGTATTTATATAGGCCTGCGAGCTCATTTTGTACAGGGTAGTTTGACACCCATTTTGTATAGGGTAGGGGGTACCCATTTTGTACCTATAGGGGTGAGGGGACTAACTTGCCTACGGGATATACATTTTTGGGATATCTGTGATGTTTACATGTGTTGATATTTTGTGATGTTTTATGATGTCTAACCTATATGTTGTGACTAATGTTTGATGATTTATGTATATGTAGTGATGTCTTGATGTGATAAATGCCAATCTAACACTAGGTTAGCCATGTTATCTGATATTTGATTAAATTGTCTTGGAGTATGTGTAAATGTAATTGAATCAAAGTTTTGAGATAAGAGTCTAAATTGTAGGTATTTGCGAAAGAGGCAATGTTGGCACTAGGCCAAAGTGGAAAGAAGGACGATCATGGGAAAGAAAGCGTGCAGGAAAATGAAGTGACAACTGGCAAAAGATCAGCACGAGCGAACGTAAGAAAGCGTGCATGGAGGAAAGTGATAGATGGAGGAAGAACAACACGTAGATGGGAGAAAAAACTAGCGTAAGAAGGGTTAGGGTTTTGGTAATATTTTGTAAGTGGATGAAAATCCCGAAATGTATAAATATAGATACGAAAGTATCATATAGGGTGTGGTTATTGTTGTTGTTGTTATCATTTTTTATTTTATGTTAGTTTTTATGAGGATTACGATTGTCATTGTTCTGTTGCCGAGAATTGAACCCAGGTCTCTCGAGTGATATCTGAGTATCCTGACCAACTAGACTACAATGAAATTTTTTACCAAGCCTGAGTCAGCCCCTCTGCAGTCTGTCTCTTTCCCTCATGCCCGGCCATCCCGAAAGTCCAATAAAGTCTTTGTTCGAAATAAATGAAGCCTTCAGTCTGATCATCAAGATCCTCTATTCCATGCCCAATGATTCATCGAATACCTCTGGGTAGTGAAGTTGTACACTCATATTACACTCCTACCCAAGTTTTGAAGATTTTGAAGTTGATGCTTGAGCTCTGAAGACCTCATCTCCAGCCATCAGGCCTTATTAGCTTCTAGAAGATGGATACTATACATGTATATCTTTTTTATTTTGATATGTAGATCCACTCTGTATTGCTTGTGGCTACACTTTATATAGTTATATGACATGTATCTACAGTGTATTTGATTGGTAGCCATGATTTTATTTCATTCTGAGCATGGGTATGCCTGCCTCGGTGAGACAATTTTTATTTTGTTGATGGCACCTCCCACATTCTGGTCCCTGGGCTCACTGGTTTGGTATGCTGATAAAGATTGATAATGTATTTCAGCCATCAGATGCTCTTCTAAACTCACACATTAGGGGGCATCTATTATAACCCTAATTTGCATCAGACATGCTTACCTAGCATCAAGCCATCTCATTTTCCTTCTTTTCCAAGCCACTACTGAACATCTCTTCTTAAAAACACCTTTTTTAAAGGCACATGCTAGCTAACCCACTACAACCTGCATGTGCACTCTAGCTAACCCACTACAGCCTGTGTGTACATGCTAGCTGGCCCATTACAACCCGCGTGTACCTATAAAAGCACGAAAAATGGAAAGTTGCTGACAGAACACACAGTTTTGGGTAAGTTAACTAAACCTTTCGACCATGCATGGCCAGTCACTCGACTAAATACCTAGCTCCTTATAGCCTATAAAAGAAGGGGTAGGGGTCCCATTTGAAAGGAGGAAAAACATAGTAAAGAAACTCTACCCGAATTAGCATTCCCCTAGCCTCAACCTTTTGCAACTATTGTGTGAAGAGAAGCATATACAGAAGCAGTTGGAGCACAGTTGAAGAAGAGCCCAAGACCAGATTCAAGGAGCAGTGCCGACCACATATTGCAAAGTTTACTCTTGTGAAGATTAATACAAAAAGGAAT
>JASDQU010012141.1:102464-115502 GCA_032191745.1 Picea mariana | reverse complement strand
AATTGTGTATTTATTTTATGATATTGTCACATCTAACCCAGCAATTAGTATATAAAATTCATGTTTGCAGCTCTTTGTTTGTCCATGTGTGAATGTAGGTCATCTTTGGGAGGAGCCTTGCAGTCAAGGAGCGAGTGAAAGCGAAGGGATCGACATCAAACGAAGGATTTAAGGTAGAGTTACCTAATCTTGTTTGCACCTTTTTATTGCATGAATGTGGGGTTTTGTGTTGGGAGAATAGAAAAAAGTAGAGGCCTTTAAATGGTCATTTTCTGCATGCATGATTAAAACCTTAGTACTAGTCCGTAGGAGGGATTTCAGTCTTCTACTTAGAAATGTGGAGCCGCCTCTTTATAGGTGTTGTTTTCATAACACTGCTTCTTCAAAGTCAGTGTGTGAGACTTTTGCGGACTTAAACTATCCTGCAAGGGGAGAACCTATGCATAAGATCTTCATGGCTAAAGTTCCCAGCTATTATTGGATAAATCTGTAAGTGCGGACACAAACTGATCCCCCTAGATCCACCTGGATCTAGAACAAAGCAAGACAGAACATAACTCTTTCCCTGGATTTCGACCATTGAATTAAATAGGAGGCAAGAACTAAGAACATACCTTATTATTGCTTCCTATGGTCTTTGTTTCTTTTTCTTTGCTCCAGTGCTCTTGTGCAGTCCAGACCAAGACAACACAAACCAACCAAAGTGAAGAAAGCACAATCTATTCAAAGGTCAATCTATGTATATGATCAAGGAATTATACAATAAAGTGGAAATAGCTTTATGGGAAAGGGACATATTACTATATCATATTGATGGAAAGTAAATATTACAACCTGAGCCTTGATGTCGCAAACTTCCTTTCGATGGCCCTTGGCTTCGACACACACACTTGCTCACTTGCATGAAGAAAATCAAAACCCTTATGATAAGCTTGCTGGAGTTTCCTAGCCTGCTATAGCTTCAATCCTTCACACAATCTTTCACCAATTCTCCAATGAATCTTGCTTAACCTTGTTTTCTTAACCTTTTCCATGAGAATTCCCTCAATATATAAGAGAGAATGAATTAGTTACTTGGATAAGAATGATCCCAAAATATCAGGGAATCTAGTACTAGGATAACCATTCGAATGCCATCTCATCCTTCTAGAAGATTCCCTTATAGAAACTTCGAGAATTCATCTTTTTCCTTGCTTAAGAAAGAGTTCGCACCCTAGCAGTTCAACACAGTGTGAACTTCTCGCACCCTGGCTTAAGGTAGCCTGCGAGAATCATACATTCTCACAGGCAAATATACTAGTAGCCTGTGAACCTCCTTCAAAAATGATATTTTTGGAAAGAGAAGAAAGTAACTTTTCTCAGGAGAAAGTTCTTATGAAGAGCCTGAGTACACCATCATTAATACATCATCATGATAACCAAAATCATGGGTAACACCAGCGATACCAACCAAGGAGCCCCTTCACAAGGGGATTCTTTTGCTTTTCCCTTCTTCGAAAACATCGGTGTCCCTTTGATGGCCACTTTGTACATTCCTGGTTTGAATGTAGGACTACCGGTTTGGTTGGGTACCATTCCAAACGTCCCAAATGCTCTTGACGCTTCTCAGTTAATCACCTTAAGTCATGGGCACCCTGTTGATGTTTCTTCGTCACTAAATTATTCTCCTCCTTCTTTTGTCGCCTCTGGTGAAAGTACATTTACTAGTAATCGAAAGTCTAAACAAAATAGAAAGAGGAAGAATAGGAAGAAGAAATCACCAACCTCTGCAAGTCATGTTGGAGATAGGTCGACAACCTCTGCAAGTCATGTTGAAGACCAGCACCCAGCCTCTACAATTTATGCTAGGGGCATGCACCCACCCTCTGCAAGTCATGATGGGGGAAACAATTCAGTCACTACTAGTAATACTGGTAATACATATGTAGCCTCTGCAAGTCATGTTATCGACCCATCACTAACCTCTGCAAGTCATGTTGGAGATGTGCAACCAGCCACTACCAGTCATGCTGGGGGCATTGATTATGTTGAGAAACCTGGATGGATAGGATGTAAGCCTAATTTCCCTTGTAATCTTTGCAAGGGATATCACCTTACTCATTTGTGCCCTGGCCTTCCAAAGGTACGAATATTGTGGTCCCTGTCTGCAAGATCTTCTGATTTTGAGTCTTCTGAGGTTTCCTCACAGCCTATTCAGCCATTGGTTGAGAAAATGGTCACGCCGATGCAGTCATTAGCTGATCCCACTCCTCTTTTGAGGGGTGAGGTGCCTTTAGACCTTGTAGTCTCTCAGCCTATTCATCCATTGGTTGAGAAAGTGGTCATGTTCATGCAGTCATCGGCTGATCCCACTCCTCTTTTNTCTCTCAACCTATGAAACCATTGGTTGAGAAAGTGGTCACGTCGATGTATTCATCGGCTAATCCCACTCTTCTTTTGAAGGGTGAGGTTCCTTTAGACCTTGTAGTCTCTCAGCTTATTCATCCATTGGTTGAGAAAGTGGTCATGTTGATGCATTCATCGGTTGATCCCACTCCTCTTTTGAGGGGTGAGGTGCCTTTAGACCTTGTAGTCTCTCAGCCTATGCAACCATTGGTTGATAAAGTGGTCATGTTGATGCAATCATCGGTTGATCCCACTCCTCTTTTGAGGGGTGAGGTTCCTTTAAGCCTTGTAGTCTCTCAACCTATTCAACCTTTGGTTGAGAAAGTGATCATGCCGATGCAGTCTTTTGTTGATCCCACTCTTCTCTTGAAGAGTGTCGAGTCTACCAAAATGATCACGTTGATGCAGTCTTTAGCTGATCCCACTCTTCTCTTGGGGAGTGATGTGTCTACCGACTATGTTTTTAGCATTTCCAGTTCAATACTTTCAGAACAAGGGAGCATTCTGCTCATTCCGAGAACACCCTCTCCAAGCCCTAGGATGGTTTTGTTTGATTGGAATGACCTTGTTGAGCCTCATCTTCCTTCCTCTGCACCCTTTCCAATAAGGGTTGAAGTTAATTCAAAAAACATTTATCAATGTATTGTGGATGAAGGAGCCTTAGAAAGTATTTTATCCTCCTCATTTTGGAAAGTCTTGGGTTCTCCCGAGCTTATGTCTGCTTCACATGAGTTGTTGGCTTTTGACAGATGTCCTAGTGAATATTTGGGGGTTCTTCCTCAGTTGCCTATCTCGTTAGGTGGGAAGATTGTCCGTGTCGATGTTATAGTGGTGCAAGGCCCATTAGATTTCAATATTCTTCTCGGGTGTGATTATGTATATGCTATGAATGTTGTGGTGTCTATGCTATTCTAGGTTATGCATTTCCCTCACAATGGAAGAATTGTCACTATTGACCAGTTGGCATCTGATAATCACCATCCTAATTCAGTATTATTTCAAGCTACCCCTTTACATGTTCCTAGTGTTCATGTAGACTCTACCCCGTCGTGGGTTAATTATGTGTCATCTTATCCTCGATGTTCAATTGCTTCTGAGAAGGAACCTATGAAGTCATGTTTTCCCTCTCGAGACTTGCTCTCAACAATTGATCCTTTGGTTTATCCAATGGGAGATTGGGAGCCCTTACTTCCCCCTTTAGGTCCAAGTGATATTGAGTCTCCTTCTAAATCTGATCTCGTTGTTTGTAGAGCCTTAGGCCCTTATGCTTGTGATTCTTCGCTGGTAGAATCTACCAGTCCTATCCAAAGCCTCCATCGTCATATGGAATATGGTCAGTTTGGTTCACCCTTTGGGACTGTCGACCCTTGTTTGTGTGATTTCTCAGATTTTGAATTGCCTTCAGATGAGGCTATCCTTGAAGCCATGACTACGGTTTCTATACCATGGAAGGACTTACACCGTGGTTTGTGTTTTCTTCCCTCTTGGGACACTTTCCAAGTTGATTGTCAAAGAGACTCTTGGTCTGAGCCTAACAGTGGGCTCTACCTGAACCAGTTTCATACGTGAGTCGTAGCCCCCTACGAGTCTTCTTTTAATCCCTTTTCAGACCCTCTAAAAATGAAAAGATTGTCGAGCAATCTTGTTGCCCTTCACGCTCATTAAACTGAAATTTGAACGCATGTCTATCCGGTGATAGTTTACCCCTTTTTCAGTCTAGATGGTCAACTATACGAACAAAGGTATACTCTAGGAGCTTCGGCTCCCTAGAAGAGTATTCTCAGGTATAATTTTAACCCTTTTTCAGGCCTGAGGGACTAAATTTATGAAAAAGGAATCCCCACGGAGTCCATAGTTAAGATCTTTTTAGACTCCCTAAAATTGAAAAGATCATCGAGTGACCTTATTCTTTCACACTCGTTAAAATGGTCCAGAAGAAAATCCCTGACGGAGTCCATAGTTAAGCTTTTTTCAGACTCCTTAAAAATGAAAAAATTGTCGAGTGACCTTGTATTTATCACACTCGTTAAAATGGTTTTGAATAAATGTTCATTCGGTGCTAATTTACCCCTTTTTTGAGCCGACTAGACTATCTTTGAAAAAGGTACCCCAGTAGAGTCTCCTTTTACACTTTTTTCAGACTCTCCAAAAATGAAAAACCGGTCGAGCTTACCTTCTCTGGGCTCGTTAAAATTACATCAAAGGATGTTACCATTATGTGTCTTATTAATCACATTTGCATACCCACGTCTTTGGCCTAATGTCGGATCCATGTTGCTCTCAACTGAATCATCTGAAGCATGCCTTATACGCAAGCCCTGTAGCACTTTGCTTTTGCGTCTTGACACCTTTGGCCCCGAGAGGGATTTTTCTGAGTGTACTTGCTCTGAACATCAGTCTTGTCCTTGCACCTAGAACTAGTATGTTTGTGACACTCATTCCTCCTTTGTAACGTAGCATTCTTTTATTTTTTTTCCAAAATTATTGAAAAAGACAAAAAAAATCAAATATACCCCAAAAAGAGGAAGGGAAAAGTATTTTCTTTTTATTGGAAGAACAATGAGTCGCCCTTGGACAAAGCACATCCTTCCATTTGTTCGTCAAGCCCTAGGATTTAATATGACCTTACTAATCTTTTCTCGCTACATAGAGTCGTGTCCTCCTCCGTTTGGTTATTCTTCCAAACATATGGAGAGTTTGTGTTGCCTCCTACATCGTGAACTTATGTCAATGCCATGATGCTTGAGTCTCATCATTTGTCCTGAGTCAGCCCCTCTGCAATCTGTCTCTTGCCCTCATGCCCGGCCATCCCGAAAGTCCAATCAAGTCTTTGTTTGAAATCAATGAAGCCTTCAGTCTGATCATCAAGATCCTCTAGTCCATGCTCGATGAGATGTTGAAGACCTCTGGGTAGTGAATTCATACATTCATATTACACTCCTACCTGAGTTTTGAAGATTTTGAAGTTGATGCTCAAGCTCTGAAGACCTCATCTCCAACCATCAGGCCTTATCAGCTTCTAGAAGATGGATACTATACATGTATATATTTTTTATTTTGAGATGTAGATCCGTTGTGTATTGCTCATGGATACACTTTATATAGTTATATGACATGGATCTACAGTGTATTTGATCGGTAGCCATGATTTTATTTCATTCCGAGCATGGGTATGCCCGCCTCGATGAGACAATTTTTATTTTTCAGATGGCACCTCCTGCATTCTGGTCCCTGGGCTCACTGGTTTGGTACGCTGATAAATATTGATAATGTATTTCAGCCATCAGATGCTCTTCTGACCTCACACATTAGGGGGCATCTGTTATAACCCTAATTTGCATCAGACATGCTTACCTGGCATCAGGCCATCTCATTTTCCTTCTTTGCCAAGCCACTACTGAACATCTCTTCTTAAAAACACCTTTTTTAAAGGCACACGCTAGCTAACCCACTACAGCCCATGTGTACACTCTAGCTGACCCATTACAGCCCGCATGTACACGCTAGCTGGCCCATTACAACCCGTGTGTACCTACAAAAGCATGAAAAATGGAAATTTGTTGACGAAACATATAGTTTTGGGTAAGTTAACTAAACCTTTGGACCATGCATGGCCAGTCACTCAACTAAATACCTAGCTCCTTCTAGCCTATAAAATAAGGGGTAGGGGTCCCATTTGAAAGGAGGAAAATCATAGTAAAGAAACTCTACCCGAATTATCATTCCCCTTGCCTCAACCTTTTGCAACTATTGTGTGAAGAGAAGCATATATAGAAGTAGTTGGAGCACAGTTGAAGAGCATCCCAGGACCAGATTCGAGGAGCAGTGTCGACCACATATTGTAAAGTTTACTCTTGTGAAGATTAATACAAAAAGGAATACTTTTTTAGTCCCACAATATCATGTGTTCAAATTGTGTATTTATTTTATGATATTTTCACATCTAACCCATCAATTAGTATATGAAATGCATGTTTGCAGCTCTTTGTTTGTCCATGTGTGAATGGAGGTCAGCTTTGGGAGGAGTCTTGCAGTCAAGGAGAGAGTGAAAGTGAAGGGATAGACATCAAACGAAGGATTTAAGGTAGAGTTACCTAATCTTGTTTACACCTTTGTATTGCATGAATGTGGGGTTTTGTGTTGGGAGAATAGGAAAACGTAGAGGCCTTTAAATGGTCATTCTCTACATGCATGATTAAACCCTTAGTGCTAGTCCATTGTTGGGACAAGAGGAAAAATATAGGACTGAGTAGATGAGACAGAGTGGACAAAAACCATCGAAGAAGTAATGAGCCATTAGAAGGGAATGTGGAGACCTTGGAACCCCAAGAGAGAAGAAATCGAGGGTTGGTTGAGCACTAAAGAGATAGAATTTTCACACAAAGACAATAGAAACCCTAGAATCACACCACGCAGATACATGGATAAATACTTGTTTACGGATTTACACGAAATCATTTTCTGTGATTTTCTGCATCTACTATAGGAGTGGATCTTAAGATTAATGGATAATCACCCAACGAACCAGATTTGATAGCTAGATTGGACACTAGTACAGATTTAGCAGCTGCAGTAGGTGAACAATAAATTCACTCGCACAGTAGACTTTTGGCTTGATAGTACTGTGGCAGGATTCATCACAGAGTTTGCAGTAGACACAGCAAAGTCATATAGCGCAGCCGAGAAAGATTTTCTACGAGGACCCAGAGGAAGGTATATTTGATCCCTGTATACTTCTATCAAGATACTACTTTATAACAAAGGTGTAATGACAATGGAATCAAACAGTTAGACTTCCCTGCGCGCATGGGGGAAGGGGGGAAGCACTGACAGAGAAAGGAGGAATGGAAGGAGGGCAGGATAAAGAGAAGAAGGAAGAGGAACCCTTGGACCTGATCTCAATGGATGATGACCAACTCAAGTGGATCGTGGTGTCATCAAGAACAACGCATAGTGGAGAACCCTACCAATATAAGATAAACACCAAGAAGAGAGTCATAGCTGAAAGGGAGGGCTTGGAAAGCGATGAGGAGGAGGTAGAGGATCTATGGGTTGTGGAGAAGATTGAGGAAATCTTGTGCGCCACCTATGAGAGGAAAACTAGAGGCCCAAGAATGGGAGAAGAAGACAGACACCCCTTTCAGGTCAATGTCAGTGTGGAACCCATAAACCCATGCGCGACCAATACACCATAGAGAACACCACTGTTTAGGAAACCAAAGTTCATAGGAAGTCTGACAGCAGGAAGTACATCTACACAAGGAGCGATAACTGGTGGATCCAGTTCAGGTAATCTTAGTCAAGTATCCACACTGCATGGAGGAGGCAGTAGTTTAGTACTCAGAATGTCAGGACATGACCCTACTATCATATTACCGAAGTTTCGAGGAGGAGCAGAAGAAGACCCTGAGAAGCATCTATTCATTTGCGCCAAGATCTAGGAAGCAAAGAAGATCACTAATGACAACACCAAACTCACGTAGCCAGCGATCATATTAAGAGACCGTGCACTAGACTGGTACATGAGTCTAGACATGAACAATGCTCCAGGGATGACAAGGACACTGGACGACATTAAGAAACTATTAATCAATGAGTTCCAGAAGTTGATCTCAGAGGATCATTATATGAACAAGATGATTGAAATAAGACAAAAACCAAGAGAATTTTTATGGGAGATTGATCAAAGGTTCAAGCAACTAAAAGGGAAGTTAAAATACCTCATGACCAAGATGCAACATCAGCACCTGTTTATCAACTCACTACTCCCACGCTTAAAATACCCACTACGACAACAGAAGTTTCAGACACAAGCAGAGGCTTTGCAGGAAGCCTTGCAATTGGAAGAGAATCAGTATTAGCAGACGGACCCGACTATCGAAGAACTGAAAGAGGATCTGAAGAACTTAACATTTCAGCTAAACCAGAATAAGAACAAGGACAAACGAGAATTCATTTGGTGTACCACATGCAGGACAGAAGGACACCACAAAAATGAATGTCCGACGTTTGCACAGTATATGGAAACAGGGATGCCAAATCCGCTACCACAAGGGGGATTATGGTGTGAAATATGCAAGAAATCGGGTCACAACCCTTACCATTGCATGATGATGCAAAAATACCAAACAGTCCCAACAAACTCATATTTCACTTTTTGCAAGTCAGTCGGCCACGACAACAAAGATTGCAGAACTATGGAGCTGATGAAACCTAAGGAACAAGTAAGTACTCTCAAAGACTTTTTGCAATCATGCATCAAAATATTAGGTGATCCCTCATCTATCAAAGTATTGCAAAACATCCTAGAGAAATGTAGCAGTGAGACAGAACAGAAGCCAGAACTGAAAACTGTCAACCACCTACACACAAGAAGAAGAACAAGTAGAGAATTTAGAATCAATTCTAACATTGGGAATTTCAACATGGGAGATATTATACTAGATATAGGATCCAAGGTGAACGTACTACCAAAAACCACATGGCAATGCATGGGAGAACCTACACTTGGATACTCAACTGTTCAATTAAAGCTAGTGAATCAACATAGAGTCCTACCAATAGGTAGACTGAAAGGAGTAACCATAGATCTGGATGGCGTGCGCACTAATGCAGACTTTGAAGTCATCGAAATAGTAGATGGTACAACACCTTAACCAGCACTACTTGGACTGGATGGGGCGTTCGAAAACCGAGCCATAATTAACTTGAAGACCAAAAAAATGACATTTGAGTTGGGAGACTATAGGGTTATAGCTCCACTCTACCCATCATAAGGTGAGAGGTTCGTCGAACCCACTTGTATGGATCTAGATGAAATCAGTTAGTTGTACAGAACAACTGCGCGCGATGCGGACTATATAAACCCAACTGCAGACTGGATACTCAGTTGGTGGAGCATTACTTCATGCACAATGAACTCAGACACTGGGTTAGAAAACTAGTGGCAAAGACTACACGAAGTATCCACAAGAAGGTGTGCAAGAATAGACCGCGCAGTAAGATGGCTTGGCACAGAAATCAGAGAACCACCCATTTTTCACGGGCTAAATGATTTGGAAAATTTCTTGACACAATACGAAGACAAAGTATTAGATAACCAAAGACTATTAGCACCATATTTATCACTAAAGGCTACACCTGCAAGATGGTAGGGTGTGCACAAAGAGACTATCACAGATTGGTACCAATGCAAACAATTATTCCGCATAAGGTTCGGCGCAGAACAAATACGGAACAACCGACAAAAATATGATGGACTAGGAATACCAGCAGAACACTTGGAGGCGTGTAAAACACTATGGAAAATGACGCCACCAGAAGAATGGCCTTACCACTTCATTTTTACTTTAGAAGGCATACCAGCGAATTGGTATATAGACCAGGAATTGCGAAAAGGAACCAATACATGGGCGCCACTCCAACAGAACTTTACAGTCACTTTCTCATTCGAGCATGAGAACCCCAACATAGACATGGCCCTGAAACGGATCAGAGATGTCATATTCATTATAGAACCAGAAGTGGAAGTTATCACTGAGTTACAACAGCGGAATAAGCAGACAGTCAAGGAACTGTTGTCATGCTACCATGTACAGGAAGAAGCATTGGATGAACATGATTCACGCGATATTCAAATCAAAGTCGAAGGTGAGAGAAATGTGGAAGGACCACCCTTAGAATCAGAGGTCATCTCTGTGCCAATCAATATCAAGAAGGTTAAAATAAGGACCGTCGAGAAACCCAAAATGGCCAGCATTAGAGATTATTGGGATGAACAGACACTAGAAAGAATCACAGAATTGTTGCACAAATACAACGACCTTTACAAAGATGAAAGGAATAGCCAAAGAATTAGGAAAAATGAAGATACCAATCAGACCTAAGTCAAGACCCATTAAACAACGACCATATAGACTGTGTTATAACCCTATAATTTATAGGATCAATTGGTGACTGAAATTTTATCTCTTTAGTGTTTTTGTTTGTCAAATGACTTTTCATGCTGCAAATAATTTGAGGAAAAAGAAAAAGAAAAGAAAAAAGAAAAATAATAAAAGAGGGCATAAAAGAAATTCAATAGAGCCCCATGCAATAACGATGACTTGGTCCATACCTTTCAAGTATGGCCAAGTTCTTTTAAATTGATGTTGATAGGAGTAGTGAATAAGTTTGGCTAAACTGTTTAATCTTAGCCAAGTGATCTAGGTTAGTTAGTGAATAAATCTGACCAGACTTCCTAATCTTGGTCAAATAGCCCCAAGATAAAGTGATTTCTTAGTCCAACAGTTTAATCTGGGCTAATTGTCATAGGTAATTAGGTTAGAACATAGGGTATTTTGCTTTATTTCAATAAAACCAACTCGATGATCAATGTTGAACCATGTCTATGAGGTTTAAAACGTTTGATGTCTAACCCCTTGGTGATAGAAAAATGGAAAATCTTGGGAAAACCCATGATATGCACTTATCCTAAGTTTTTTTTGGGCGCATCTACCTTCGCGCTCACAATTATGCACAGCTCATGTATGAACAGCTCAGATGTTCGTGCCTGGATCTACAGTGGACAAGTCTTTCCGGACCCCCCCCGACCGTTCTACCTTTAATGGTGGGGGGGGTCCGGAATCAGAGATAATCTATGCGCAAATCTAGACGGCTCAAGCTTCAGCACCTCTGTACCAAAATCATACTGAGATCAGAGTCTATGGGTGCAAGTTGGCCCCATATAAACTACCCAAGTACTTACCTATTATAATTTTCTCCCTGGAATACATAAGGCATATGATAAACTCAGACGACATACATTTTGTGTCTTTGAAGAAGAAGCAGCAGCTCAGAATCAAAGGGAAGATTGGGTCTTTCATCTACAACAGTCGAGGCGCCGGGGAGGAAGTAGACAGACTGCTAAAGGAAATGAAATTTTTTGTTAGTTTCACGTGGCACTATGATCCGTGCAGGATAATTTCCGAGATGAGGATAAAAAATAAGAATATCCCGTATGTTCACATATCTAGGCTTGAGGTAGAAAAATTTTCCAACCAGATAGAATGGGAGCCAAATACTCTGGTTGAGACAGAACAACAGGACCTCTCAGTCACTGTCTCACAGATGACCACACCACAAGCCCCTAAGGAGAAAAGGCCTAGGTAGGATGTGTCACCTCCTATCGCTGAAGTATCATCTGAAGAATTTCGACTACATACCAAGAGGCCAAAATCCAGTCCGGTACCCGACACGACTGGTGAAAAGGGAATGCAATCCACTTCCATATTGGAGGTTGATCAGTCGCTCCTTTGTACAAGAAGCAAGCAGATCATAACCTCATTATTGCCAAAGAAGCCTACAGATACTCCACCAGTCAACCAGCCAGGCAAAACAGGACCGAAGCTGAGTATCTTTGAGAAATACGATTTGATCAAGAAAAAGAATCAGACACTGACCAGCAGCACATATGCTCAGTTTTGGAAGCAAACATCAACTGCACAACACAAAATGCTATTGGCATTTGACACTGAGAAGGGTAGAATGCACATGTCCTTTCTCCAAGCACAGGTGCCAGACCCAAAGGTAATCACCGATTACAAAATGGAAACTTTCGAATTCTAGACTAAGGATGTGCATTCAGCTGATCAAATGGATCTGCACAGGCAAACTAGAGAAATGGTCTTCTCCACATTGTCACATGCTTCCATTGTTGCCTCCAAGTTACAAGTATCCCTGAATAATGTCTAGATGCAAATGAAGTTGGAAAAAATATCATCCTTTGCCAAGGATAACAGGATTAAGACGTTGGAGGAACTGGTCCTCAAGATCGGATATGATCCGTCGAATGTGAAAGCAGTCGAGGACATGATCAAGAAGAAAAATTCCAACATAGTATCTCTGAGGAAACAATTGAAGATGCCACCAACAGTAGACTCACAAGCAAAGGAAATGGCAGAGACAAAAGGAGAAAAAGATGAGATGCTTAAGTTGATCATGGAGCAGAATGCACAATTGAAGGAAATGGAAGCTGAAATGGAGAATTTAGTGAAAGAGAAAGAGCATTCAAAACCCATGGAAGTCATTCCATTGAGTGAAATTCCACTCTCAGGAGTGAGCACAGTGTCCCTAGCAGAAATTCCATCGGCAAATCCACTGACGTCTATGGAAAAGACGGTTGAACTGGCTAAATCTATGGAAGAGATGAATCTGTAAGAAACAGAGATTAGCAGGCTCAAAAAGGAGATCGAGAACCTCCAGGAACTCAAATCTTCTTACCAAACTAGCTACTCCAAGGAAAAACTGTTGGACAACTGAGAGGGGAGGGGGGGGTGAATCAGTGGTTACCGTGCTTAAACAAATATGCCTATTTAAAAACTCATTACAGACCTCTCAATGATAATCACAGTAATGCAGGGAAGTAAGCATTGTAACATTCAACATCATTTATACATATGACATATACAGAGACAGATATTTCCTGAGGAAACCCATAAAGGGTAAAAACCTCTTTTTCTTTATATGATAAGTAATCTTTACATTCTTTACATTATCATACATATGAGCTCCAACTCATTGTGAGGCCACAACCTCTGTTTTGCAAGCTGCAACCTGCTGAGAGCACCAACTCTATGTTTTCTCTAGCACCCACTAGAAGGAAGCACCAACTCC
>JASDQU010012141.1:53070-102414 GCA_032191745.1 Picea mariana | reverse complement strand
TTCAGGGATGTGTAGAAGGGAGGGGATGAATCATCTATGTCTTCTACCATAGGACCTAGGATTACTATAGGATTTTCATCTTGCCATTTGATTGATTCTATGGGATGGTATGAGGGTTCACGCTGCAATAGCTTGGAGAGGCTCTTTTTGAAATCTTCATGTTTGACCAGTTCAGAGAGGGGTACAAGGATTCTAATTTTCTGAATTTCATGCTCAAAATTAAAAGAGGAGGGGGCCTTTGGGATTTCTTTTACTTCATGAACATGGGCTTTGACCAATAGAGGAGGCGTTTGTGTCTTCTTACCTTCGTTGTTGTCTGCTACATATTTAGCCTGCTTCTTTTCTCTAGTAGGTTGCTCAAGAAAACTAGGTGTTCCATCTTTCCTCTTGGATCTAAGGTCGTATCTATTTTGACTGTTGCTAGCCTTGTCTCCCTTGATCAATTCATTGAGCTAACTATTCATGAGAGATTTCTCATATGTTGATTGAGTCAAATGAGGAAAAAGGGGGGGGTCTCCAAAACAATGGATCTCAGGATCAAGATCATCTATTTCCTCTCCTTCCTCACTAGCAAACAGGTTTTTTTAAAGAGGAGTCTGTATTTTATGATTGTCTTTGTCTCTATTCCTGGGCTCTCTTGGGAGAATTTGAGGAACATTATTATTCTGCCTCCTGAAGCTGCCTTTGTTATCAATTTTTGGGGGATTTTTGTATGTTTTCTTCCCTTCTAATTCCAACCTTTCCATCCTAGCTAAAAGTGTTTTTAGCATCTTAGTTACTTCATTGATCTGAGGGGAAAGGGCAGAAGAACCGGATGTGGAAGCTTCAGACCTCCTCCTGGGTATGTCTCTATTAGCTTTATTTCTGATTCGATCAACAACCAATATATTCAACTCAACTTCCACAGCCGCATCCTGCATGTGATCTAGAGAAGTGGCTCATCTTTCCTTCAACAAAAGCCAGAAATCAAGGTCAAAAGCACTGGCATAAGTAATTTTAGCTGAAGCTTCTGAGGGATTTATCTCAGCAAGGATATTATTATACATCTTATTGAACCTCTTGGAGAAGTCAGAGATAGACTCCCCTTCCTTTCTCTTCAAAGACCCAAACTCTGTCATGTAATACATGAAGTCTTTCTTATCTCCCCACTGTCTCAAGAAGGCATTATCCAAATCCTTTATCCCATCGATAGATCTAAGAGGAAAGGCCCTAAACCATTTCCTAGCCTCCCCTTCAAGGCTATGAACAAAAATCCTCATCCATATGTCTGCATGCATGATGACATGATGATCTATAAAACTGTAAAAGGATTCAAGGTGTTCTTTTGTGGTTATATCTCTTTCGCCTGTAATCTTGGGTAGCTGCTTGAGGTATCCATCTGTTGGAAGGGCATTGAGAGGCTGAGGAAACACAAGGGGAGCATACATAGTAGCTATTATGGCCTCCATCCTGGTCATGGGGGGATTTTCTTCTGCCATAGGAATTTTTGGTGGAGGAGAACTAGCGGGGAAGGAGTTCGAACAGGGGAGACTAGAACTGAGATTCTAGGTGGAAAGGGAAACAGTGGATGATTCAGAGAAAAATCTATAGGGCTAGAGTTAGTGGAGGCTTCTCTTTCTACACTGGCAGTAGTAATAAGAGGAGGGGTGGTAAAACCCAAGGTAGGAAAATTCTGAGGTGTTGGGTCTAAACCAGGATACAACCTCAAGAGAAATGGCAGTGACAAGGATTTCTCCCTCCAATCCAATACCAAGAGGAGAAAACTCAGGAGGAACACTCCCAAACTTCAGACTTCGGGAAACTCCAACAGAAGGCAATAAAACAGAATGATATGCAGGGGTTGAAGTTCCTATAGAACAATGCAAATTATCAGAAATACCTGGTTTAGAAATAGAAGTGCCTCCTCCAAATGCCTTTCCCTTTCTGATGATCTTCTCTGGGTCAGCTTCAGGTGTTGCTAAAGGCAGTTGTGGAGTATACCTTGTATGTCTGCCTCTAGAATCCATGGTTGAAACAGTGGAGTCGCTTGTGGGTTTGCATCAATGAAGTCGCCACAGTGGAGTCTCCAGGTGCACAGTAGAAATATTGGAAGGCTATGATGCCTGATGCGCCTTCAGAATCAGAGGCTCAATGTTGTTCAATCCCGAGGAAAATCTTCAACTTCGTCCCCGGCAATGGTGCCAGAAATGTTAGCACCAGAAGTCACTCCTGGATTGCAGCAGGAGTAAGCCTGATACCCATCAGTTTATGTCACGATTTGTTTATAAAAAGGGTGATCGACCGGAAGTAAACTTAGTACAATATAGTTTTAACTCAGAATCATGGACTTGTTATGCAAGAACATGCAAGGTCTTAATTTAACTTCAGACAGTGAGTTGTAATAAGGGTGAGTAGGAGGAAGACTTCTGTGAGAAAATGCAAAGGTATGTTGTAGGAATCAAGCTTCCAACAGCCCAAAGAGGAAGAATTTAAACACAAGAACTTCTTATATTCAAATCACAAGAACATTAAAAGAAATCATAACAACATTACTATAAAACATTTATATAACACTGTCACAATGCTTCATGTGACTCAGACAATCATGAACTCTTTCAATATTAGATTGAAACCATATGGAAGTAACAAAAATGATTGTCATTAAACAAGAATTTTCACATACAGATACATAATCGGGGAAAACCAGTGCTTCATCAAAACTTTACAATAGGGAGCTTAGCTCTACCAATGATATTAACAAAAATGGAAAAAATGCCTCTAAATACTTGGAGCTGGCTCAACTGCTGAAGACACGATATTATCATGAGTTCAATTCTTCGTGTAGGTGAGATTCCCTGTCAGTTTGTGCATGCAGATGCAGGTCAAACTGCCCATGTAGTCGGTTGTTAGATGCAATCTTTGTCAGGATGGATTGACAGTCACCTTCTGTGCTTTGTCTCTTTCTGACCTTATATTTATGGAAGGAGACGGCGTTCAACCACCGTCAACTACCTCAATAACTTCTTTCTCGGGATCAGGTAAGGCCCGATCAATTCTTCACTTGGACAATGTGATGGCCTTTCCTTCTCCACTTATGCTTCGCTAGAATACTATGAGGGGGTTCAGCTATGAAAGTGGACTAGGATCTAATGGGAAGAGCGATGGCACCAACAATGTGAAGGCGAGACGAGGGGTGTTGAGGTGGAAGCACTAGGTGGTGGAGAAACGGGGAGCTATGACACCGAATGAGAAGTGCCACGAGAATATGGATACAACACAGGTAGAAGTGGCATGGAGCATGGGAACATAGGTGTCAAGAGATAAGAGGGATGAAGAAAAAGGGAACAAGACACCTGGGGCGTGGAGGACAGGTGTGCGGTAGCGAAAGGTAGGAGGGGAGTGGGAGATGTGACAAGGGAATGCGAGAGGAAAAGTGGAGGACACATGTCACTAAGAGGCAAGGGCAGTAAGTGGAGGAGGAAGTGGTGAGAGGTTTTAAGGGGCCCCACATGAAAATGCCCATTCCGGACCTCCCCCCCCTTTAAAGGAAGAGTGGCAAGGGGGGTTTGGAATCAATCCTCGACTGCAGATCTAGGCACTTCAATCCCGACCACTCAAAATTAAGCACCTAATTCTGGACCCCCCCTATTAAAGGAAGAACAATGAGGGGGTTCTGGAATTGGACCCTATCTGTGGATCTGAGCGCGTGGATCTTAGCCACTCAGATCCACACGCCTTTTAAACAAATGCGCCCGAGCACAAACTTAGGAGAAGTGGGTCAAAACTCACTTCTCACCATCTTTTTACCAAAAGGGGTCACTTCTTAGGGAAATCATCCCCTACATGTTTTTGTGATAACACCTTCATTCCCATAGTATCATTATAAGGACTAAAAAATGAATGAGGATTATAATCCTCCTCGTGTATCACATTGTGCTCTAAAAAGTACACTATTACTCATGCCACCTATCGAAGAAAATGATTGAGGCTTTCTGAAACCCCAACAGTATGTTGTTGCAAGTGTAGAGGCACATCTCACCTCCTCAGAGGTGGGACACTCATCGCCAAACCCCAGAGTTTCTACTCTACCTCTCGAAGCCCTCCTGCTACGATCTCATGATCGATTGTTGCCTGTGCATCTCCATGATGCCCCAATGTCAAAATCTTCGTTGGATGTGATGCACCTCTATCTACATGATGAAAACAAAATGTTTTATATCCCTCGTTGTACATTCAAAAACATATAAAACAAAAACAAACAAAAAAATATTGTTGCAAGGTTACAGTTTTTCATACCGGATGCATCCCACTATATGCCCTCGAGAAGTACCAAGTTATCATTGCCTCTGAAATCTACCCCGGCATAGGGAAAGTCCTCAATCACTACTAACTGCCTCCTCCACCATGCGAAGAAATCAGCAGTGAGTCTGAAAGCATAGGGCTCATTCCCCAACCTGGGGGAAAGAATGCTCCCCGCCAACTTGGTGATAGAAAATAGAATGGATCGAAGTGCTAGCTCACACACATATTTTATCACAATTTGTCCTCCCACAAACCGTGGCCCTGGTATGAAATCCTCGACAACGTATGCCTCGTTCAGTTGCGGAGTATCCCAATGTCCAGACAAGAGTATGGGTGCCCCTCTCCTCAAGAGCCTCGTCAGAAAATATACATCATCTAATTCGATTTCAAGCATATGTGGTCCTATTCAGAATGCTTACTCGGCGTCATCCCATAGACCAATCAAGTACTCAAGTAGTAGTACTTCTTTTCTCATGTTTTGAAGCTTGAATTATTTGAGAAAACCACAGTTTCGCAAAACCACCCATGCTTGAGGGTCTTGGAGAACGGCGATATCATCGAAATCATGCTCACTCTCTTTCCACTCAATCATGGTTAGCTATAGATGAAACCTACAAATACACCATGTAATCATCATTAGCCAAACTCTTATGAGAAAAATTGCCTCTTTTTAGCCAAAAATTCAAAGAATTTTTTTATTTTTGCGCCTTGTGCTCCCTCAAAGCAGCCTACGGAGCGCTAGCGCACCGCACCCTGAATATACACACCAGTGCATTAAAATCATGATCAGCGCTCCCCTTAGTGCCTTGAGGGAGCGTCGATCCAGTTCAACGCTCTAAGGATTCCTAAGGAGCCTAGAACACCTCAAATAAAGGTTAAAATGTAGTAAAAAAACATGAAAAAGGATGAGGAGGAAGAGACAACTAATATGGTCTGGACGGATCTAAAAACAGTTGCCTGTAGCTCCCACAATCGATGCTCGAAAAATGCTCCAAAGAGGTAAAAATCCAAGGACCAGAGGAGAATGGTAAAAATGAATTTCTAACCTAGTTTGATATTTGATATGGTCATTTAGGCCATTTATCCTTATTATAAAGTCCATTTTTGTGTTTTTTTCTTATTTTTTTGAGGAATTACTAATATCTTCTGCCCATAATAGTTTGATTTTACAGGAATTTGAGCAGCATCTTTAGGTAACCTTGTGACACCAATGAGCTTAGTCTTTATTCTTTCTTGCGCTCACAAATACATGAGAATGTAACCGAGTATACTTTTATCACTTTTTCGGACTCGTAAGGTTATACGAAAAAGGAACCCCCTGGAGTTTCCTTTAAGCTCTTTTTAGACTCTCTAAACATGAAAATATTGTCGAGTGATCTTACTTCCTTTCACACTTGTTAAAAGGTTCGAAAGGGCATCTTCTGAGTAATATTTTATCTCTTTTTCGGACCTCAGGGACTAAAAGTTATGAAAAAGGACAACCCTAGAGTCGCCTTTAGGTTCTTTTCATACTCTATAAACATGAAAAACCATCGATTTTTCCTTCTCTGGACTTGCTAAACTACACATTGAAGGGCCCATCTAGGAATGAACCCTTACTTCTTCCAGTTCATTAAAAAAAGGAAGAGGAACTTACCGAAGGTGAGTTATATCGAGCATGTGTTATCCTCCTCGAGATCATTAAATTAAAAAGAGGTACTCATCTATATGGATGGGGGAAAAAATGAAGGAAGTGGGTTAAGTTTCTTGAGAACTTTTGTAAACAGCTCTTGCAGTCACCCTTGAAAACGACACTTGTTTTAACCTCCACATTGACCACCTAGATAATCTGCTAAACCTTGCACTGAACCAATGCTATGAGTCTTTTCACTCCTTTGAGTCATCTGAAGAATGTCACAGCATCCATTGCATTATGTTTTGGTCCATTCTGATTTTTATGTTGCCAAGTCTCATGCTGTGCCTCAGTGTTAAAGGGAAGTATCCACCTCGAGAGTCAACCATCTACAAAATTACCAGTTTTTGTTTCCATGTGTTAGTCCATACTCATTTGATTCACCATCTTACAACGCTTTTATGTGGCATTTTTGTGTTTATGATGGGGGATACATCAAGACCCTCCTTCAACGAGTATGTTCCTATCGACTTCAATGCATCATCCGAGAATCAAACTTAGAAACCAATTAGTACCTTGGGACCTGCATGCCTCAATGGCATGCCTCCTCGCCTCCGACAGTAGGTTTACATCATTGACCTCTGATCGGATGATTCCATGAATGTTTGACCTCAACTCATTTATTCACATTCGTTGGAATGTACTAGGGTACCTTGGGAGTCATTGACATCATTGGTGATTTCCATCGCACTTTTTAATGATATACATCAATGACCGATAATCAAGTGGATTCTACCATGTTTGACATCAAATCATTTATTCACATGGATAGATTCATATCACATCGGGATTTTGATGAAGACCCTACATTGAGAATTCACTCTGCTATCTGCTTTACCCAGGCTGCGAAGGAGATCATTTGAGCATATTGATACATATATATTGTCACATAGATACACATTGTATTGGTCCATGGCTATGTTTTATCATCTCGTAGCTCCACTATGTATTGTTCGTGGCTACGATCAGGTCATGGAGATATGGATCCACATTGTATCAATGGTGTCCATATCCTTAGTCAGTATCATCATGGATCCATAGTGTATTTACTGGCAGCCATACTTCGAGTCATTTATACTTCGAGCATAGGTATTCCTGCCTTGGGAATGGAACAAATATTAACATTGTTTGATGGTTGTCTGGAACTTCTACCAAGTTCCTTGACTCCATACCCTTGCTTTGAATAATCTACAAAGTGTTTCGGCCATCATATTTCATCTTCTGGATTCACACTTTGGGGGGCAATCTATTACACGTCAAAATTCCACACTTCGATAATGTCACATTCTCATTGTCATAGGTGTCACACTTTTTTCACAAGTTTCGTAAGTATCTCTTTATCACCACGTAAGTGTCACATCACGAACGACACCATGAAAACACTTGATACAAACCCTAAAACATGTTATAAGAAGAATCCCCATCATTTGACAATCGAAGAAAAGTGTTTTTCTATGAGAATTGGTCATCTTGACAATTTTTGGAAGATCAGCGCTCCCCTACTCATGCCGGGAGGGCTAGCGCTCCTTTTCTATCTACAAGGAAGTGTTTTAGTGCTTTGTTTCCCATTATAAAGGAGCGTCGATTGGTTGAGAAAATCTTGGGAAGAAATCCCCTTTTTCTCTAAGGAAAGTTATAGATGATTCGAGTTGGTTTGGATTGAATCTAAACCTTATGCTGAATCTAAGGGAGATATCATAACTGATGGAGTCATATCCTCAATTAATTCCAAATATAACGAAGGTAATTGAGCCTCTCAAAGCATATAAATGGAGGCATTCTCATGGTGAACAAAGGAGGAAAATAATCAATAAAAGAATTTTCATTATGATCATGTATCTTTTGAGCAAGGGGTTGGATGAGGAGGACTTGGGGAGGTTTTTGCAACACCATCCATGATTTTAAGTATATATTTAAAGTTCTCATCAATATACTTGGCCTATTCCCTTCAATCTTGTGTATTATTGCATGTGTTTGTCGATCTTGGTAGATGGATTTATTTAATCTAATCTCGTAGAGTAGGAGTTCTTTGTCTCTCTTTGTTGTCCATTGCATTATAGGTATCAAGTTGTGCTAAAGAGTTTGGAGATCAAGCTCATATTGGGAGCAGCAAGGATGACCTACGAAATAAGGTGCATCACACTTTCTTCCATCTATTTCTCTTTCTGATTAGTTACACTGAATTCAAAGGGATCTTAGTTGACTGTCTAAATAATTGAGGGAACATGAATTTTGTATACTTCTGGTCCAAGAATCAAATTATCCTACTTGACATATGTCTCCTTGAATGCATGTTCAACAATATGGTGATCATAGCTATGAGATTTAAGAGAAGGAAAAATCCATGAATGAAGACCATAAATGTTATCTTCCTTGAATTTTTAAACTTAAAGAACAAAGGGGAAAAAATCGGTCACGATTTATCTTGCTTTGTTATGGGTTTGATTGCTATGTGCAATCTCATAATCTCTAGAAGGCAGTGAGATAATACCGCCTTTACCTTTCACATTTGTAGGCCTATGAAACTTTTTACATTGCCCCAAAAGAATCACTCTTGGAATCGACCTTCACCTTAGCACCCACCATTCCAATATTATCTTGATGACCAATGAAGAAATTTTGGTGCCCAAAGTCCTTTGGAGTGGCCAAACTCCATTCTAGTGGGGGATGCCCCAAAAATATCCTTCGACAAGATCAATTACCTCTCATCGACATCTCATAATTTTTTCCCCGCCATCGTCATTTTAAATCACCTCTATCTTGGTGTTTGGATTTATCTCTTCCTTAGCAATTTGAGCCTATTGTAATCCACGCCAAGCCCACTCATCTTTGGTGACTTGAATTTTCCTTCCCTCAACCACCATATGAACAACTCATGAGATCAAGGTTGTGACTTTTCTTGGTCAACAATTTTTGGACAAAAATCATGCCATCGACGATCGACAGAAAGGTTGTCATCGGAAATGGAGAGAATTTGTGCCATCAACACTTCCAAAAAAAAATTCATTGGAGTCCATCAATGCTCTAAAGTACCCATCGGCTAATTACACTTTCCTAAAATTGTTCATCAACGATCTGAATTTGTGCCCATCGACACTTTCTCAAATTCTCTCATCAAAGCTTCGATAATTTTGTCCATAGACATTTTGAAGAGAGAAGCCTCATTAGCTAGCATGCATCGTACATGTGAGAGCCACGTAAACATGATGAGGTAGCCTTGTGGGTAATTCTTGATATTTTTTGAGACATCATATCTTCCTATCTGAACATTGGAATCAATCGTATCGATAGTCGATGGAAAGTCGTTGAGGAGAAGATTTGATCTCGATATGAAAACTACATGTTAGATCCATGATTAAGTAAAGTGGTCTAATCAAATATCAGGAAAATTGTGTACACCCCACCAGCCTAAAGAATTTTATGGGTTGTCCATGCTACAAGTGGTATTAGAGACATGGTTCAAACACTAGGCATGTACGGGCCAAATATAAACAATAGAGACTAAAATTACTAGGACCTTAGCACAAGCATTAAATCAAATGGGCTAAGGGAAGGGTGAGATAAACAAAAGAGAATGATGATTGTGAAAAAGAGTCATGAATAATAACCATCTAACAAATTGTTTATTTGTTTCAGCATGAAGGAAGAGATACGGATAGTAGAGTGAATAGTATTCATATATTCACGAATAACCAGTCACGATAAGTACTACCATGGAATATTTACAACACTATCAGGAAATTAAATCTAATGGGGAAATAAGTATTGAGACCCCTTCGGATATGGAAGAAACCATGAGAAGTATACAAGCGGGACTTCAAATTTGTAAGGATTATAATGAAAATTTAATAAGAAAGCAAGAAGAATAACATGAATTTAATTCCACATTACTCAAGGGTTTGTCATAAATATAGGAGGAATTTCACTATGCATAAATTTCAAGTAACACTGGTAGGATCATATCAAGGAAAGTATTCCATCGCAGTAATGCTTAGACATAAAAAGAAGAAACATAGTCAAACTCCTCATATAAGTACATAACTACTTCTGATAAATCATCCAACAATGGTACGAAGTTCAGTTCTCATAAAAATAATAAAAGGAAATATTCCAGAGACAACTTACAAGAAGAGTTTAAGAAGATAAAGCCACCTACCTTTGATGGTGAGGTGAAATCCGATGAAGAAGTTGAAGGATGGATTCTTGGATTAAAGAAATATCTTTCAACTACATGATTACTCTGGGAATACAAAGGCCAGAGTGGCCATTTTTAATATGAGCAGAAAAGATTCTATTGTTGGGGAATAAGGTGGAAAATGACATGGAACAGAGAACAAAATACTACATATAATCGAATAGGAACAAAAAAATTTGAAGATAAATGGTGGTGTATAAAGACACTATTATAACACTTAAGAAAGTAACACTATGATTAGAACATTAGAGTGCATATTATATATCAATCGCCTCATCGCCATGATAAAAATGACCCAAGGGGTCTTCTTTTTATAGCCAAAAGATCTAACTGATTTCCATAGAATATGGAAGATCTTGTCCACATGTAACCATCGGTTGTTAGATTTGTCTCCACAAAATCCACTCTATTGAGTCGGCTCGACAAGGATGCTCAACTCGACCACCTACATGTTCAACTAGTAGTGAAACACATAGCCAGAAGTGGAATTTTGGTCATCATTGTCTCCAGCCCAGTCGGAGTCGGTGTGGTCGACTAGTGAATCTTAACTTCAATAATACTTGATACCAAAATGAGTGGTACCCTTGAGATAGTGAACAATTTGTTTGACTACTTTCCAATGGCTTTCTTTAGGGTCTTGAATAAACTGATAAACCATACTAACAACAAAGGAAATGGCAGATCAACTATGAGTAAGATAAATAAGACTGTTGACCAGTTATCGATAGAGTGTAGCATTGATTGCAGGTGTTTGATGGGTTTTGGTAAGTTTCACTCCAGACTGAAAGGGGAGTGGCACAAGGATTTCAATCAACCATCTTAAAATGTGTCAACAGATCCATCACATACTTAGACTGAGAAATTAAAAGGCCATCACATAGTGGTAATACTTGAAAACCCAAAAAATAGTGCAAAGTACCAAGATTTGTCATATCAAAGGAGTCAACAAGTTGTTTCTTAAATATGAGGATGAGATCATGATTATTATTACTAATTAAAGTGTCACCATTCGTATGGAGGACATACAAGATATGATAAGATTCACATTCTATGAAACCAAGTCGAAGAAAGAAACTATCAATATTAGCATACCAAGCTCGGGGAGCCTGTTTCAAACCACAAAGTGACTTCTTGAGTTGAAAAAACAAATTTGAATCTATCACAAAACCAAGTGGTTGTTCCATGAAAAATTCTTCAGATAGGTCTCCATGAAGAAAATCACTCTTCACATCCAGCTGATAGATTTTCCATCCAAAATGAGCAACAAGGGAAATAATCAGTCAAATAGAGTTCATCTTTGTGACAGAGGCAAAGGTTTCAGTGTAGTTAGTGCCTTCCTGTTGAGAAAATCCCTTCGCAACTAGGTGTTCTTTATGTCTTATAGACCCATTAACACTTCACAATGTTTTTTCCTTGCGGTTGAGGAACCAAGTCCCACGTCTGATTCTTCGACAAAGAATCAATTTTTTTCTTCAGGGCCTGCTCCCATTCAAGTCGTCCTTTCACATCTGAGTAGGTAATAGGGTCAAAAGTTTCAATTACACAAGTCATCAAGGCAAACCGACATGTTACTTTTGACTTCAAGTTTGTCTTCTGGAGGAAACATCTCTAGCATAAACTCCATCAGCTTCAATCATCTTGGCAACCCATCTTGGTAGACATGAAACATGTGAACTATGGTTCACTTTAGCAGGTCAATCAGAAGTTAGAGGGTATTCATTCGGTGGACCAATCTAAAAAAAGGACGACAGACTATTCGACTCGGAGGTCAACGGTCAAGTCAAAACAGGAAGAAATTTTGATTGTCCAGTCGAAGGACTCAAGTATGGAATAGGATATCCAGTGTTGGATACAACATCAAAGGGATCATCTTGTAGCAACCTAGAAGAGGAATTCAACAAATTAATTCCAGGAGACTTATCATCAAACAAAACATTTCATATGATAATGATTTGTCATTTGACAGGATCAAAAAGTCAATAAGCTTTCAACTCTTCAGAGTATCCCATCATGATACAAGCATGACTCTTAACATCCAACTTCTATCTACAATCATAAGGAATGTGATACCAAGAAACACATCCAAACACACTAAGGTGGCCGACTGAAGATTTTTCCCATAGCATCATTCAACTAGATTCATTGAAGGAACAACTCTAGTCGATATGTGATTGAGAAGATAATTTGCATAGTATATCGCTCTAGCCCAGAAGCGAGGAGGAATATCTCTATCCTACAAAATACATCTAGCCATTTCGACTAATGTCTATTTTTTACGTTCTACAACACCATTCTACTAAGGAGTGTGAGGAACTAACAGTTGCTAGTCAATACCAGATTGAAGTAGGAATTCTTCAAAAGGTTGATTTACATACTCACCACCATTGTATGATCTCAATCATTTGATGGGTCAACCACATTTGTTTTCAGCAAAGGCCTGAAACTCCTTGAACTTCTCAAAGACAAGGTTCTTATTACTCATAAAGTAAACCCATGTAAAGTAAGAGAAAGTATCAATGAACGTCAAAATATACCTTGCACCTGCTAGTGAAGGTATATTGATGCAACATACATCATTGTGAACCAATTCAAGTAGGTTATGTGCTCGTCGTGCTTTTCCAAAGTCGAATGGTGCTTGATGATGATTCCCAAGTACACATCCATTACAGACACCTTGAGGGGGAAACATATTTGGAAAACCATCAACCATGTTCTGAGTTACCAATGCTTGAAAACTTCAAAAATTCAGATATCTAAGTTGCTCATGCCAAATTTGACTTCACTCCTCGGTGTGAGAAACAAGTGTAGTCAGTTTAGGTTTAGGTCGAGTCATGTCATGAAACTTGTACAAACTATCTGCCAGGTCGATAATATTGCTAGCGACAATCGACTTACCTTTATTCAAATCATGAATATGGAATTGATCTGGCCAAAATTCCACAATCTCTCCTATCTGTGTCACCTGAGCAACAAACAACAAATTGGCACTAAGATTTGGCACATGATAGATGTCGAAAATATTTCCATTTTGACAAGAAACATCACCCATGTTGTCTATGTTTTGTCACTTGGGTGATAAAAACAAGGGCACTTACAAGTCTAGTTGGGACTGCTAGACAAGACAGAGGTTAGTGCATGAGTTAGATAATCCAAGCACATGAAATAAACAAGCAAATAAACTAAAAACAGCTAAGGAAATAAAACTAGAATGCATAAGAAACTTTGACCCAAAATCAATCAACCAAATGACCAAGATTATGCCACCAATGGATAACTATATTGGTTGGAAAAACACTGTAGAGAAAGGAGGACTTATGGATCCCCTCTTCCTCTTGGGAGGGCTCTTCAGATCCCTATTGGAGAGCTCTTCTTACAATGATAAACAAGAAAAAAAATGGTGAAGAAATACAAGCCTATTCCCTCAAGAGGTGAGTGGAATGGCCTATTGGAATGTTTCTAGAATGCTCCAATAAGAAAAGAGGATTCTTGAGGGAGGATTGAGGCAACATAACAATACTATGAAATTCTTAAATTATTAGTGCACCCATGGCCTCCATTTATAGCATGTATTTGAGGCAATTTCCAACTGGTTCTTAGTGTGAACAAGGGGCACTTTAGGGCACCCTTTGGTATTTGACCACCCCCCCATTCAGATTCAGCTTGGATTTGAGGGTCAAATCAAGTTGGGAGCTAGTCCATAAGTGGTTGAGGGGCCGACAATAAGCATAAACACATTGTTCACAGGACTGCGCATCTTTTCTCGTACACAATCATGCATATGGTGCATTGTGCGCTCTATGGGATTATTTGGCCCACGCACTGTGTGTGCACTTCCTTTAGTTATTCAGTGCATGTCAATTTTTTTTCCTGTTGTATAGTTTTTGCCTCTTGGAAATGCATTTTTGGTGTTGCAGGTGAACTAATAGGTGTTTGGAACTGTTGTATTTCTGTAACCATTTACATGAACTGTTGCGGAAGAAATTTTAGTGATAACAGATGCCCCCTGAAGTGTGAGGTTAGAAGCATATGTATAGCCGAAATACATCCGTGTTTCTTATACTGAGAGTACCATTGTAATGAAGAGTGTTTATAAGAACTACAAGAGCGATCCTATCGGAGGGAGAGGGGAAACCGTGAGATCCAAATTTGTCTCTAGGGAGAGAAAAGAAAATATGTATACAAACGAGGTGGGTGTGTCCCATGCTCGTGTCATGAAACCCAAAAAAATGTAAAACAGTAACAGAAGTTGTATGTTGATGTAGATAACTGGAGCGCCCTCCAGGGTGGTTTGATAATGGAAGATGAAAATTTTGATGGTGAACATACTCTGAAAAGAGGCAAGGATGTTTGTAAGACGTTTTGATGATTCATAGTTATTGATGGCCTAACAAATTCAGAGGTCTTCGGCTAGTATAAAACAACTGCAATAGTCGCATAGTAAGACCCATCGTAACATGAGATTTGGATGAAGTCGAATGTTATTGGGTTCAATAACATCAGAGAGAAATGATGGTTCTCTCTATGTCATCTGAGACTCCTCATTGTAAAGGTAATGAGAGTCAAGATATTGTCTCCCTTCTGGAAACTGTGATGATGTCGATAGAAAGGGAGATGCGACTCCAAGAAGCAAAGGGATTCGTGAAATCCAATAGATAAGATCAGGAACTGATAGAGAACATGAATGAATTCAAGATGCGCTGAGACTCAAGACTGCCCTAGGTTGGGGGTATGTTTGAAGGATGATTGGTAGCAACCGTGAAACTATATCTAGCGTCAGGGGGACGACTAGACATGGGGTTAAATTGTGCCAGAGGCATGACAAAGTGGACAAACTCAGAGATCAGGGGTACATGGACTGTGGGATACTCGGGGTTTATGGATGATGTCAACATGAGTAGAGGATAGTGAATGCCCTAACCAAGGGTGACATGGGTTGATTTTCCAGAAAAAGAAGGTCGTCAAGGGTGACAACAAAAAGATAAGTAAATGCTGGAAACAAAGGCTTTTTACAATTACCAAATAAATAAAGAATAATTTGGGATGAGTGTACAGATATAGAAATGGGTGCCCCAGTGCAAGATGGCTTGGCCTGTGAGGGTGCAAGTTGTGTGGAGAACTGGTGGAGGGTGGGGGCCCCATGGGTGGGTTTCTGTATGAGGTAAATGAATGGAGGGAAATCTACAGATGCAAAAACTGATTGTGGATGAAATGGAGGATTAATGATACTGTGGAGGCATAGGCAAAAATAGAACCATGATGAGATAACCTGGGAGTCCATTGGGAAATCTAGCAAAATGATGAGAAGGAGTATGGGGTTGATTCTTAGAAATGTGTAAGACTATCGGGACTCCCATCCCTAGGGGGTGAAAGCAGTATGAGTGTCAAAGTGACAAGGGGGACTATGAATGGGACAACTCATGTCTACAGCACCAAAATGAAGTGAAAGTGCTACCAGGTGACAGTACCAAAATGCAGCGGAGGTGACAATATTGCAGAGCCGAATATAGGGACTCTAAAGGAAATGTCGGAGAGTGTGACTGGATATGCAATTGATATTCAGAGGGAATGATTACATGTGAGTGTCGATTATATACCTGAATGAGATGCGTTGGTTTGTGATGACCAAGTACCTACACACATTAAAACCGAATACCCAACGTGAACAATATTTGAAGATAAAGAACATATAACAATTATTTAATAATTTTGAACATGAGCATGCATACCTGGACGTGATGTGAGAAAAATGCTCCCCCAGGGCTGAGTGAAGATGGTGACCTGGGGAATGTGACTGTGTAGGTGGTCGAATCTTGATCACGTGGCTGAAGATGGATCAGGAAATAAAGACTCTGAGCTCCTGTAACTGAGTGTGGAAGTTTGGAAAAAGGGACAATATATGGTTGTGGGGCCCACAATTCCACCTCATTTTTACCCAGTGCTATAGTGAATCGACGATATTATTTGGAGGAGTTTTGAAGATTACAGGAGTTCAAGCCGACTGGTCTAGGATTTGTGAGATTCAGGTTAGTGGTCCCATCCTCCTGCACAGTAGATAGTTTCTATTTTTTGGGTAGGGGTCGTACGGATGACCGTACTAGGGTATTTTGTAGGGGTGGGCCCACTAATGCCTCGGAGAAGGAAGGATACCCGCACTGAGATGTGCAGGTATAATTTTGTCTCCCGTGCATGATGTGTGATTGTGCTGAATACAGCCGTGCATGGGGGTGCGTGGGTGGGAAAAACAGGTGCGCATGCGATGCGCGCCTATTGGAATTATAGTTGTGCATTTTGTGCATCTGTTTCTTAGACAGTTGTGCATCAATGCGCAACTATGTAGAGAACATGTACACATGAGTTAGCACCTGTGGGTGTGACAGTTGCGCATTGATGCACATTTGTTTCTCCGACAGTTGTGCATTGATGTACAGTTGTGTGAAGAATAGGTGCGCATATGTGCGTGCCTGTGGGGGTGACAGCCGCGCACTTGATGCGAAGCTAAAGGGTTTTTGAAAACTTGAATTTTTTGAATATTTTTGATAAATGATGATGGTTGACCAAGGTTTTATGTGTGAATGCAGGTGATCATTTTATCATGCTAGTCCATTGGAGGGAGCAAGACTGGGAGCGCCTCTGGGAGGCAGTGAGAGAGGAGTCTGGTGTTCGGAGGAACTTGGCAACCTGTGGGCTATTCAAGTTCTTCGATTGCCAAATGATATAGTCACAGGAGTACATGCTCCAGTATTTGATATCGATGTGGAGCATTGATCTCCAGTGCTTCGTTGTGAGGGGACAGTAGCTAACACTCTCAGTTGTTGAGGATGTTTACTTCTTGATGGGGCTCCCCTTTCGGGGAATGGCCCTGCCAGATGACTGCCATTTGTCAGGGGATGTGCGACTAATAGACGTGGTCTGATGCTACTGTACGGGGCCAAACCCAATGTCAGGGTCGGTTATCCAGATTGAGGTGATGGACAAGATCTTGCACCAGTGCATCGCAACTATGGTGGTGAGGATCTATGGATCCTTAGCGACTCAGCAGATATCTGGAGGTCAGCTAAGGATTATGGAGAGGGTCCTTGATGGGTACTTTTTTGCTTGGCGGATGATGCTGCATTCCAGGATGATGGGTCAAATTCATTGGTGTCAAACCACCAACTCTGGTGAGTTTGCCTTTGGATCCATCCTGGTAACATGTTTCTTGGAGAGGGTTCCCATGTTGCACCCTAGGGTTTTGTTGCCACCTGCAGGGCCGTAGGAGCCACGATTGATGTGGTGGGCTCAAATTTTGGTATGGCATAGAGGGGTAGAGGGTGTCCATTATTTTATGTTTACGTTGGCACGTGTGTGGCACCACATGCCATAGATTATACTGTGATTCCCATATGGTGGGTTGGACTTCCGACACGACCCGGACATGGTGTTGCCTCCTGGAGAGGTTTGGGACTAGAGAGGTATGTGTGTGCATTTATGTTTTGTGATTTTGATAGCGTAGCATATGTTTATATATATATGGATGGTGACTCTATATTTTTTTTTGTGTTTGCAGATGTGGGCCTGCGAGGATGGGAGGTGGAGATGGTTGGGGAGATGGTGCGCTAGGGACCAGTGAGACCATCGCGGGCAGAGCTACGGGTGGGAGAGAGACATCGAAGGGATGAGGCTAGTGTGAGGCCAGCAGATGAGGCGAGGGCTAGTCAAAGACATCAATTCGATGATCCAGGTGTGGGGGCATTGCGTGCTCCACAACTAGAGGCCGACGGGGGGATAGATGATCTTTGACATCAATTGGAGGTGGTTTTGCAGGGTGTGTTGGAGGGCATGTGGTCACATATTAAGGAAGAGAGAGTCCTAGAGCAGCGTGTGGGTGCTCCTACAGAGTGGTAGACCCTTATCTGCAGAGCATCTATAGCGGGGGCAATGATGACTAGTCAACTACCCCCCAAACCTAGAGGACCCCCAGCTGGTGGGGCACCTCATGCTGACAGAGAACCTGGTGGGGGAGCCCTGGGGGCACCATGAGTGTTGGTTATATCTTTTTGTATTTATATAGGCCTGTGAGCTCATTTTGTATAGGGTATTTTGACACCCATTTTGTATAGGGTAGGGGGTACCCATTTTGTACCTATAGGGGTGAGGGGACTCACTTGCCTACGAGTGATGTACATGTACTTTTTTTAAAAATTATGACACTTTGATCGATGTTTGATGATTTATGTATATGTAGTGATGTCTTGATGTGATAAATGCCAATCTAACACTAGGTTAGCCATGTTATCTGATATTTGATTAAATTTTCGTGCAGTATGTGTAAATGTAATTGAATCAAAGTTTTGAGATAAGAGTCTAAATTGCAGGTATTTGAGAAAGAGGCAATGTTGGCACCAGGCCGAAGTGGAAAGAAGGATGATCATGGGAAAGAAAGCGTGCAAGAAACTAAAGTGAAAACTGGCAAAAGATCAGCACGAGCGAACGTAAGAAAGCGTGCATGGAGGAAAGTGACAGCTGGAGGAAGAACAACACACGGATGGGAGAAAAACCTAGCGTAAGAAGGGTTAGGGTTTTGGTAATATTTTGTAAGTGGATGGAAATCCTGAAATGTATAAATATAGATACGAAAGTATCATACAGGGTGTGGTTATTGTTGTTGTTGTTATCATTGTTGATTTTATGTTAGTTTTTATGAGGATTACGATTGTCATTGTGTGATTGTTCTGATTATTGTTGTCGGCAATGCGGGAAGGATTTTGAGTTGTATGAACCGAGTTTTGTAAGCTATTGAGCAAGAATAGATAGGAGGGAAGGTAGATCTGAGGATTAGACCACAGGTTGTAGAGCCTGGTGTGATCTAGTTTGCCTCACATAGATCTTACCCACTTTTGCGGACCACTGTACGCGCGCGGTGCAAGGAAATCAAGAACCACCATAATAAAAGAGCCAAGAGCAAGATCTTTGTGGATGTAGCCCAGGAGGGGTGAACCACGGTAATATCTGTGTAAATTGTTGAATGTCTGCATATCTTTAACTACTTTCAGCAATAGATGATTATAATTGATGAATAACCAAATTCATTATTAGAATCCATTTATATTTTGAGTTATATGCATGAAATTGCTAGGAAAAAGTAGATTATAGTAACGGTTCGCAGAACGGGGTCGTAATCAAGAAACCCTTTATCCCCTACTCTGTCCCAGACTATAAACACATGAGTCTTACAGTCAACCATCTATAATTATCTCGGGTGAGACCGCGCAGTACCTTCCGGGCATTGCGTTTCCTTCTGGTTTACCAGGAGGGCCGATAGTTAGAGGCTTTGTTGGAATCCCGAATGACATGAACCCCGGGTCAATAACTCAAATAAAAGATACCAACAAATGGTTCTGTTGCTGAGAATTGAACCCGGGTCTCTCGAGTAATATCCGAGTATCCTGACCAACTAGACTACAATGAAATTTTTTACCAAGCCTGTGTCGGCCCCTCTCCAGTCTGTCTCTTGCCCTCATGCCCGGCCATCCCGAAAGTCCAATCAAGTCTTTGTTCGAAATAAATGAAGCCTTCAGTATGATCATCAAGATCCTCTATTCCATGCCCAATGATTCATTGAATACCTCTGGGTAGTGAAGTCATACACTCATATTACACTCCTACCCGAGTTTTGAAGATTTTGAAGTTGATGCTTGAGCTCTGAAGACCTCATCTCCAGCCATCAAGCCTTATCAGCTTCTAGAAGATGGATACTATACATGTATATCTTTTTTATTTTGATATGTAGATCCACTGTGTATTGCTCATGGCTACACTTTATATAGTTATATGACATGTATCTACAGTGTATTTGATTGGTAGCCAATATTTTATTTCATTCTGAGCATGGGTATGCCCACCTCAGTGAGACAATTTTTATTTTGTTGATGGAACCTCCCACATTATGGTCCCTAGGCTCACTGGTTTGGTACGCTGGTAAAGATTGATAATTTATTTCAGCCATCAGATGCTCTTCTAAGCTCACACATTAGGGGGCATCTGTTATAACCCTAATTTTCATCAGACATGCTTACCTAGCATTAGGCCATCTCATTTTCCTTCTTTTCCAAGCCACTACTAAACATCTCTTCTTAAAAACACCTTTTTTAAAGAAACACACTAGCTGACCCACTACAGCCCACATGTGCACTCTAGTTGACCCACTGCAACCTACGTGTACATGCTAGCTGGCCCATTACAGCCCGCGTGTACCTACAAAAGCATGAAAAATGGAAAGTTGTTGACGGAACACACAGTTTTGGGTAAGTTAACTAAACCTTTCGACCATGCATGGCCAGTCACTTGACTAAATACCTAGCTCCTTCTAGCCTATAAAAGAATGGGTAGGGGTCCCATTTGAAAGGACAAAAAACATAGTAAAGAAACTCTACCCAAATTAGCATTCCCCTAGCCTCAACCTTTTGCAACTATTGTGCGAAGAGAAGCATATACAGAAGTAGTTGGAGCACAATTGAAGAAGAGCCCAAGACTAGATTCAAGGAGTAGTGCCGACCACATATTGCAAAGTTTACTCTTGTGAAGATTAATACAAAAAGGAATACTTTTTTCGTCCCACCATATCATGTGTTCAAATTGTGTATTTATTTTATGATATTATCACATATATCCCAACAATTAGTATATAAAATGCATGTTTGTAGCTCTCTGTTTGTCCATGTGTGAATGTAGGTCATCTTTGGGAGGAGGCTTGTAGTCAAGGAGCGAGTGAAATTGAAGGGATCGACATCAAACGAAGGATTTAAGGTAGAGTTACCTAATCTTGTTTGCACCTTTGTATTGCATGAATGTGGGGTTTTGTGTTGGGAGAATAGAAAAAAGTAAAGGCCTTTAAATGGTCATTTTCTGCATGCATGATCAAAACCTTAGTACTAGTCTGTAGGAGGGATTTCAGTCTTCCGCTTAGAAATGTGGAGCCGCCTCTTTATAGGTGTTGTTTTCATAACATTGCTTCTTCAGAGTCAGTGTGTGAGTTTTGCGGACTTGAACTATCCTGCAAGGGGAGAACCTATGCATAAGATCTTCATGGCTAAAGTTCCCAATGATACCAACCAAGGAGCCCCTTCACAAGGGGATTCTTGTGCTTTTCCCTTCTTTGAAAACATTGGTGTCCCTTTGATGGCCACTTTGTACATTCCTGGTTTGAATGTGGGACTACCGGTTTGGTTGGGTACCATTCCAAACGTCTCGAATGCTCTTGACGCTTCTCAGTTAAGAACCTTAAGTCATGGGCACCCTGTTGATGTTTCTTCATCAGTAAATTCTTCTCCTCTTCCTTCTCTCGCCTCTGGTGAAAGTACATTTACTAGTAACCGAAAGTCTAAACGAAATAGAAAGAGGAAGAATAGGAAGAAGAAATCACCAACCTCTGCAAGTCATGTTGGAGATAGGTCGACAACCTCTGCAAGTCATGTTGAAGACTAGCACCCAGCATTTGCAATTTATGATGGGGGCACACACCCACCCTCTGCAAGTCATGCTGGGGGAAACAATTCAGTCACTACTAGTCATACTAGTAATAGGTATGTAGCCTTTGCAAGTCATGTTATCGACCCATCACTAACCTCTGCAAGTCATGTTGGAGATGTGCAACCAGCCACTACCAGTCATGCTGGGGGAATTGATTCTGTTGAGAAACCTGGGTGGATAGGATGTAAGCCTAAGTTTCCTTGTAATCTTTGCAAGGGATATCACCTTACTCATTTGTGCCCTGGCCTTCCAGAGGTACGAATATTGTGGCCCCTGTCTGCAAGATCTTCTGATTTTGAGTCTTCTGAGGTTTCCTCACAGCCTATTTATCCATTGGTTGAGAAAGTGGTCACATTGATGCAGTCATCGGCTGATCCCACTCCTCTTTTGAGGGGTGAGGTGCCTTTAGACCTTGTAGTCTCTTAGCCTATTCAGCTATTGGTTGAGAAAGTGGTCATGTCGATGCAGTCATCGGCTGATCCCACTCCTCTTTTGAGGGGTGAGGTGCCTTTAGACCTTGTAGTCTCTCAGCCTATGAAACCATTGGTTGAGAAAGTGGTCACGTCGATGTAGTCATCGGCTGATCCCACTCCTCTTTTGAAGGGTGAGGTGCCTTTAGACCTTGTAGTCTCTCAGCTTATTCATCCATTGGTTGAGAAAGTGGTCATGTTGATGCAGTCATCGGCTAATCCCACTCCTCTTTTGAGGGGTGAGGTGCCTTTAGACCTTGTAGTCTCTCAGCCTATGCAACCATTGGTTGATAAAGTGGTCATGTTGATGCAGTCATCGGCTGATACCACTCCTCTTTTGAGGGGTGAGGTTCCTTTAAGCCTTGTAGTCTCTCAGCCTATTCAACCTTTGGTTGAGAAAGTGGTCACGCTGACGCAGTCTTTTGCTGATCCCACTCTTCTCTTGAAGAGTGTCGAGTCTACCAAAATGATCATGCCGATGTAGTCTTCGGCTGATCCCACTCTTCTCTTGGGGAGTGATGTGTCTACCGACTATGTTTTTAGCGTTTCCAGTTCAATACTTTCAGAACAAGGGGGTATTCTGCTCGTTCCGAGAACACCCTCTCCAAGCCCTAGGATGGTTTCCTTTGATTGGAATGACCTTTTTGATCCTCATCTTCCTTCTTCCGCACCCTTTCAAATAAGAGTTGAAGTTAATTTAATAAACATTTATCGATGTATTGTGGATGAAGGAGCCTCAGCAAGTATTTTATCCTCCTCATTTTGGAAAGTCTTGGGTTCTCCCGAGCTTGTGTCTGCTTCACATGAGTTGTTGGATTTTGACAGATGTCCTAGTGAATATTTGGGGGTTCTTCCTCAGTTGCCTATCTCGTTAGGTGGGAAGATTGTCCGTGTCGATGTTATAGTGGTGCAAGGCCCGTTAGATTTCAATATGCTTCTCGGGCATGATTATGTATATGCTATGAATGTTGTGGTGTCTATGCTATTCTGGGTTATGCATTTCCCTCACAATGGAAGAATTGTCACTATTGACTAGCTGGCATCTGATAATCACCATCCTAATTCGGTATTATTTCAGGCTACCCCTTTACATGTTCCTAGTGTTCGTGTAGACTCTACCCCACCGTGGGTTAATTATGTGTCATCTTATCCTCGATGTTCAATTTCTTCTGAGAAGGAACCTATGAAGTCATGTTTTCCCTCTCGAGACTTGCTCTCAACAATTGATCCTTTGGTTTATCCAATGGGAGCTTGGGAGCCCTTACTTCCCCCTTTAGGTCCAAGTGATATTGAGTCTCCTTCTAAATCTGATCTCGTTGTTTGTAGAGCCTTAGGCCCTTATGCTTGTGATTCTTCACTGGTAGACTCTACTAGTCCTATCCAAAGCCTCCATCATCATATGGAATATGGTCAGTTTAGTTCACCCTTTGGGACTGTCGACCCTTGTTTGCGTGATTTCTTGGATTTTGAATTGCCTTCATATGAGGCTATCCTTGAAGCCATGACTACGGTTTCTATACCATGGAAGGACTTACACCATGGTTTGTGTTTTCTTCCCTCTTGGGACACTTTCCAAGTTGATTTTCAAAGAGACTCTTGGTCTGAGCCTAACAGTGGGCTCTACCTGAACCAGTTTCATACGTGAGTCGTAGCCCCCTACGAGTCTTCTTTTAAGCCCTTTTCAGACCCTCTAAAAATGAAAAGATTGTCGAGCAATCTTGTTGCCCTTCATGCTAATTAAACTGAAATTTGAAGGCACGTCTATTCGGTGGTAGTTTACTCCTTTTTCAGTCTGGATGGTCAACTATACGAACAAAGGTATACTCTAGGAGCTTCGGCTCCCTAGAAGAGTATTCTCAGGTATAATTTTAACCCTTTTTCAGGCCTGAGGGACTAAATTTATGAAAAAGGAACCCCCACGGAGTCCATAGTTAAGCTCTTTTTAGACTTCCTAAAATTGAAAAGATTGTCGAGTGACCTTATTCTTTCACACTCGTTAAAATGGTCCAGAAGAACATTCCTGACGGAGTCCATAGTTAAGATTTTTTCAGACTCATTAAAAATGAAAAAATTGTCGAGTGACCTTGTCTTTATCACACTCATTAAAATGGTTTTGAATAAACGTTCGGTCGGTGCTAATTTACCCCTTTTTCAAGCCAACTAGACTATCTTTGAAAAAGGTACCCCAGTAGAGTCTCCTTTTACGCTTTTTTCAGACTCTCCAAAAATGAAAACCCAGTCGAGCTTACCATCTCTGGGCTCATTAAAATTACATCAAAGGATGTTACCATTGTGTGTCTTATTAATTTCATTTGCATACCCACGTCTTTGGCCTAATGCCGGATCCATGATGCTCTCAACTGAATCATCTGAAGCATGCCTTATACGCAAGCCCTGTAGCACTTTGCCTTTGCGTCTTGACACCTTTGGCCCCAGGAGGGATTTTTCTGAGTGCCCTTGCTTTGAACATCAGTCTTGTCCTTGCACCTAGAACTAGTATGTTTGTGACACTCGTTCCTCCTTTGTAACGTATCATTCTTTTATTCTTTTTCCAAAATTATTGAAANAAAAATATACCCCAAAAAGAGGAAGGGAAAAGTATTTTCTTGTTATTGGAAGCACAATGAGTCGCCCTTGGACAAAGCACATCCTTCCATTTGTTCGTCAAGCCCTAGGATTTAATATGACCTTATGAATCTTTTCTCGCTACATAGAGTTGTGTCCTCCTTCATTTGGTTATTCTTCCAAACATATGGAGAGTTTGTGTTGCCTCCTGCATCGTAAACTTATGTCAATGCCATGATGCCTGAGTCTCATCATTTGTCATGCTATTGTCTAAGGGAAGTTTTTACCAATCTTGAGTCGGCCCCTCTACAATCTGTCTCTTGCCCTCATGCCCGACCATCCCCAAAGTCCAATCAAATCTTTGTTCGAAATCAATGAAGCCTCCAGTCTGATCATCAAGATCCTCTAGTCCATGCCCGATGAGCCATCGAAGACCTCTGGGTAGTGAAGTCGTACACTCATATTACACTCCTACCTGAGTTTTAAAGATTTTGAAGTTGATGCTCAAGCTCTGAAGACCTCATCTCCAGCCATCAGGCCTTATCAGCTTCTAGAAGATGGATACTATACATGTATATATTTTTTATTTTGAGATGTAGATCCCTTGTGTATTGCTCACGGTACACTTTATATAGTTATATGACATGGATCTACGGTGTATTTGATTGGTAGCCATGATTTTATTTCATTCTGAGCATGGGCGTGCCCACCTTGATGAGACAATTTTTATTTTTCAGATGGCACCTCCCACATTCTGGTCCCTGGGCTCACTGGTTTGGTATGCTGATAAATATTGATAATGTATTTCAGCCATCAGATGCTCTTCTGACCTCACACATTAGGGGCCATCTGTTATAACCCTAATTTGCATCAGACATGCTTACCTGGCATCAGGCCATCTCATTTTCCTTCTTTGTCAAGCCACTACTGAACATGTCTTCTTAAAAACACCTTTTTTAAAGGCACACGCTAGCTAACCCACTACAGCCCATGTGTACACTCTATCTGACCCACTACAGCCCGCATGTACACGCTAGCTGGCCCATTACAGCCCATGTGTACCTACAAAAGCATGAAAAATGGAAAGTTGTTGACGAAACATATAGTTTTGGGTAAGTTAACTAAACCTTTCGACCATGCATGGCCTGTCACTCAACTAAATACCTAGCTCCTTCTAGCCTATAAAAGAAGGGGTAGGGGTCCCATTTGAAAGGAGGAAAATCATAGTAAAGAAACTCTACCCGAATTATCATTCCCATTGCCTCAACCTTTTGCAACTATTGTGTGAAGAGAAGCATATACAGAAGCAATTGGAGCACAGTTGAAGAGGATTCCAGGACCAGATTCGAGGAGCAGTGTCGACCACATATTGTAAAGTTTACTCTTGTGAAGATTAATACAAAAATAAATACTTTTTTCGTCCCACAATATCATGTGTTCAAATTGTGTATTTATTTTATGATATTGTCATAGCTAACCCATCAATTAGTATATGAAATACATGTTTGCAGCTCTCTGTTTGTCCATGTGTGAATGCAGGTCAGATTTGGGAGGAGTCTTGCAGTCAAGGAGTGAGTGAAAGCAAAGGGATAGACATCAAATGAAGGATTTAAGGTAGAGTTACCTAATCTTGTTTTCACCTTTGTATTGCATGAATGTGGGGTTTTGTGTTGGGAGAATAGGAAAATGTAGAGGCCTTTAAATGGTCATTCTCTACATGCATGATTAAACCCTTAGCGCTAGTCCATTGTCGGGACAAGAGGAAAAAGATAGTACTGAGTAGATGAGATAGAGTGGACAAAAACCATCGAAGAAGCAATGAGCCGTTATAAGGGAATGTGGAGACCTTGGAACCCCACGAGAGAAGAAATCGAGGGTTGGTTGAGCACTAAAGAGATAGAATTTTCACACAAAGACAATAGAAACCCTAGAATCACACCACACAGATACCTGGATAAATATGTGTTTACGGATTTACACGAAATCATTTTCTGTGATTTTCCGCATCTACTATAGGAGTGGATCTTAAGATTAATGGATAATCACCCAATGAACCAGATTCGATAGCTAGATTGGACACTAGTACAGATTCAGCAGTTGCAGTAGGTGAACAATAAATTCACTCGCACAGTATACTTTTGGCTTGACAGTATTGTGGCAGGATTCATCACAGAGTTTGCGGTAGACACAGCAATGTCATACAGTGCAGCCGAGCAAGAATTTCTACGAGGACCCAGAGGAAGGTATATTCGATCCCTATATACTTCTATCAAGATAATGGTTTATAAAAAAGGTGTAATGACAATGGAATCAGATAGTTAGACTTCCCTACGTGCATGGGGGAAGGGGGGAAGCACTGACAGAGAAAGGAGGAATGGAAGGAGGGTAGGATAAAGAGAATAAGGAAGAGGAACCCTTGGACCTGATCTCGATTGATGATGACCAACTCAAGTGGATTGTGGTGTCATCAAGAACAACGCGTAGTGGAGCACCCTACCAATATAAGATAAACACCAAGAATAGAGTCATAGCCGAAAGGGAGGGCTTGGAAAGCGATGAGGAGGAGGTAGAGGATCTCTGGGCTGTGGAGCAGATTGAGGAAATCCTACGCGCCACCTATGAGAGGAAAACTAGAGGCCCAAGAATGGGAGAAGAAGACAGCCACCCCTTTCAGGTCAATGTCAGTGTGGAACCCATAAAACCATGCGCAACCAATACACCACAGAGAACACCACTGTTTAGGCAACCAAAGTTCATAGGAAGTCCAATAGCAGGAAGTACATCTACACAAGGAGCAACAACTGGAGGATCCAGTTCAAGTAATCTTAGTCAAGTATCCACACCACGTGGAGGAGGCAGTAGTTTAGTACTCATAATGGAAGGACATGACCCTACTATCATATTACCGGAGTTTCAAGGAGGAGCAGAAGAAGACCCTAAGAAGCATCTATTCATTTGCGCCAAGATCTAGGAAGCAAAGCAGATCACTGATGACAACACCAAACTTGCGCAGCTAGCGATCATGTTAAGAGACCGTGCACTAGACTGGTACATGAGTCTAGACATGAACAGTGCTCCAGGGATGACAAGGACACTAGACGACATTAATAAACTATTAATCAATGAGTTCCAGAAGCTGAGCTCAGAGGATCATTATATGAATGAGATGATTGAAATAAGACATAAACCAAGAGAATTTGTATGGGAGATTGATCAAAGGTTCAAGCAAATAAAAGGGAAGTTAAAATACTTCATGACCGAGATGCAACATCGGCACCTATTTATCAACTCACTACTCCCACACTTCAAATACCCACTACGACAACAGAAGTTTCAAACACAAGCAGAGGCTTTGCAAGAAGCCTTGCAATTGGAAGAGAATCAGTATTAGCAGACGGACCCGACTATCAAAGAATTGAAAGAGGATCTGAAGAACTTAATATTTCAGTTGAACCAGAATAAGAACAAGGACAAACGAGAAGTCATTTTGTGTACCACATGCAGGACAGAAGGACACCACAAAAATGAATGTCCGACGTTTTCACAGTATATGGAAACAGGGATGCCAAACCTGCTACCACAAGGGGGATTATGGTGTGAAATCTACAAGAAATTGGGTCACGACCCTTACCATTGCACGATGATGCAGAAATACCAAACAGTCCCAATGAACTCATATTTCACTTTTTGCAAGTCAGTCGGCCACGACAACAAAGATTGCAGAACTATGGAGCTGATGCGAGAAAGAACCTCAGATTCCTACAGGGTACAGGAAGAAATGATTACTGGGCAAGCAGCACCACAATTCACTCAAGCCCAAGCACCATACAACACTATGCAGCAGCAGTATAATACTATGCAACAACCCTATAATAACTCATAGCCACAGTACAACCCAGCACAACCCCAGTACAATACCGCGTAGTATAATCAGAGACCACAATATAACATGCCACAAGGTGATCGCGCAACCTATAGAGGAGAAGGATGAGCTAGAGGAGGTTTCGGACGTGGGAGAGGATGAGTCACATGTCACAATTTCCAGCAACCAGGACATTATGCACGGGAATGCCCACTACCACCAGCTACCTGTATGTATTGTCGCGCTTCGGACCACAGTACAGAGGAATGTCTGACACTACTCATAAAGATCCAAGAAAAAAGGAACCAAAATAACCAAAATGTTCAATGGATTTCATTCAAAGCAAGCGATGACGGACAGAACATCAACATAGTCACTCGAGGAGGAACAAAAATAGGAAACAACGTAGTTCAATAGGACCCAGCGTAGAAACAATGGGTAAAGAAGAACCCTGACCCCAAGAAGCAATTTGACACGCAAAAGGAAAAGGATATCTTTACAGAAGTCCGACAAGAATTCCAAAAGGAGGACATAGCGTTGACTGCACAATAGAACAAGGAAGCTATGGAATATGACATGCCACCATCACTGGACCATACCAACAGAATACAACATAAGGAACAAGTAAGTACTCTCAAAGACTTTTTGCAATCATGCATCAAAATGTTAGGTGATCCCTCATCTATCAAAGTATTGCAAAACATCCTAGAGAAATGTAGTGGTGAGACGGAACAGAAGCTAGAACTAAAAACTGTCAACCACCTACACACAAGAAGAAGAACAAGTAGAGAATTTAGAATCAATGCTAACATTGGGGATTTCAACATGGGAGATATTATACTAGATCTAATATCCAAGGTGAACGTACTACCAAAAACCACATGGCAATGCATGGGAGAACCTACACTTGCATACTCAACTATTCAATTAAAGCTAGTGAATCAACATAGATTCCTACCAATAGGTAGATTGAAAGGAGTAACCATAGATCTGGATGGCGTGCGCACTAATGTAGACTTTGAAGTCATCGAAATAGTAGATGGTACAACACCTTACCCAGCGCTACTTGGACTGGATGGGGTGTTCGACAACCAGACCATAATTAACTTGAAGACCAAAAAAATGACATTTGAGTTGGGAGACTATAGGGTTATAGCTCCACTCTACCCATCATAAGGCGAGAGGTTTGTCAAACCCACTTGTATGGATCTAAACGAAATCAACCAGTTGTACAGAACAACTGCGCACGATGCGGACTATATAAACCCAACTGCAGATGGGATACTCAATTGGTGGAGCATTACTTCATGCACAATGAACTCATACACTGGGTTAGAAAACTAGCGGTAAAGACTACACGAAGTATCCACAAGAAGGTGTGCAAGAATAGACCGCGTAGTAAGATGGCTTGGCACAGAAATCAGAGAACCACCCAATTTTCACGGGCTAAATGATTTTGAAACTTTCTTGACACAATACGAAGACAAAGTATTAGAGAACCAGAGACTATTAGCACCATATTTAGCACTAAAGGCTACACCTGCAACATGGTGGGGTGCGCACAAAGAGACTATCACAGATTGGTACCAATGCAAACGATTATTTCACATAAGGTTCGACGCAGAACATATATGGAACAACCGACAAAAATATGATGGACTAGGAATACTAGTAGAACACTTGGAGGTGTGTAAAACACTATGGAAAATGACGCCACCAGAAGAATGGCCTCACCACTTCATTCGTACTTTAGAAGGCATACCAGCGAATTGGTATATAGACCAGGAATTGTGAAAAGGAACCAATACATGGGCGCCACTCCAACAAAACTTTACAGTCACTTTCTCATTCGAGCATGAGAACCCCAACATAGACATGGCCCTGAAATGGATCAGAGATGTCATATTCATTATAGAACTAGAAGTGGAAGTTATCACTGAGTTACAATAGCGGAATAAGCAGATAGTCAGGAACTGTTGTCATGCTACCATGTACAGGAAGAAGCATTGGATGAAGATGATTCACACGATATTCCAATCAAAGTCAAAGGTGAGAGAAATGTGGAAGGACCACCCTTAGAATAAGAGGTCATCTCTGTTCCAATCAAGATCAAGAAGGTTAAAATAGGGACCATCGAGCAGCCCAAAATGGCCAGCATTGGAGATTATTGGGACGAACAGACACTAGAAAGCATCACAGAATTGTTGCATGAATACAGTGACCTTTTTCCCATGACCTTTACAAAGATGAAAGGAATAGCCAGAGAATTAGGAAAAATGAAGATACCACTCAGACCTGAGGCAAGACCCATTAAACAACGACCATATAGACTGTTTTATAACCCTATAATTTATAGGATCAACTGGTGACTGAAATGTTATCTCTTTAGTGTTTTTGTTTGTCAAATGATTTTTCGTGCTGCAAATAATTTGAGGAAAAAGAAAGAAAAAGAAAAATAAAAAGAAAAGAATAAAAGAAAAATAATAAAAGAGGGCATAAAAGAAATTCAATAGAGCCCCATGCAATAATGATGACTTGGTCCATACCTTTCAAGCATGGCCAAGTTCTTTTAAATTGATGTTGATAGGAGTAGTGAATAAGCTTGGCTAAACTGTTTAATCTTAGCCAAGTGATCTAAGTTAGTTAGTGAATAAATCTGACCAGACTGCCTAATCTTGGTCAGATAGCCCCAAGATAAAGTGATTTCTTAGTCCAACAATTTAATCTAGGCTAATTGTCATAGGTAATTAGGTTAGAACATAGGGTAGTTTGCTTTATTTCAATAAAACCAACTCGATGATCAATGTTGAACCATGTCTATGAGTTTTAAAAAGTTTGATGTCTAACCCCTTGGTGATAGAAACATGGAAAAGCTTGGGAAAACCCACGATATGCACTTATCCTAAGTTTTTTTGGGGCGCATATGCCTTCGCGCTCACAATTATGCACAGCTCATGTATGAACGGCTCAGATGTTCGTGCCCAGATCTACAGTGGACAAGTCTTTCCGGANGGGGGGGTCCGAAATCAGAGATAATCTATGCACGCATTTGGATGGCTCAAGCTTCAGCGCCTCTGTACCAAAATCATACTGAGATCAGAGTCTATGGGTGCGATTTGGCCCCATATAAACTACCCAAGTACTTACCTGTTAGAATTTTCACCCTGGAATACATAAGGCAGATGATAAACTCAGACGACATACATTTTGTGTCTTTGAAGAAGAAGCAGCAGCTCAGAATCAAAGGGTAGATTGGGTCTTTCATCTGCAACAGTCGAGGTGCCAGGGAGGAAGTAGACAGACTGCTAAAGGAAATGAAATTTTTTGTTAGTTTCACGTGGCACTATGATCCGTGCGGGATAATTTCCGAGATGAGGATAAAAAATAAGAATATCCTGTATGTTCACATATCTAGGCCTGAGGTAGAAAAATTTGCCAACCAGACAGAATGGGAGCCAAATACTCTGGTTGAGACAGAACAACAGGACCTCTTGGTCATTGTCTCACAGATGACCACACCACAAGCCCCCAAGGAGAAAAGGCCTAGGCAGGATGTGTCACCTCCTGTCACTGAAGTATCATCTGAAGAATTTCGACTACATACCAAGAGGCCAAAAGCCAGTCTGGTACCCGACACAGCTGGTGAAAAGGGAATGCAATTCACTTCCATATTGGAGGTTGATCAGTCGCTCCTTAGTACAAGAAGCAAGCAGATCATAACCTCAGTATTTCCAAAGAAGCCTACAGATACTCCACCAATCAACCAGCCAGGAAAAACAGGACCGAAGCTGAGTATCTTTGAGAAATATGATTTGATCAAGAAAAAGAATCAGACGCTGACCAGCAGCACATATGCTCAGTTCTGGAAGCAAACATCGACTGCACAACACAGAATGCTATCAGCATTTGACACTGAGAAGGGTAGAATGCACATGGCCTTTCTCCAAGCACAGGTGCTAGACCCAAAGGTAATCACCGATTACAAAAGGGCAACTTTCAAATTCCAGACTAAGGATGTGCACCCAGCTGATCAAATGGATCTGCACAGGCAAATTGGAGAAATGGTCTTCTCCACATTGTCACATGCTTCCACTGTTGCCTCCAAGTTACAAGTATCCCTGAATAATTTCCAGATGCAATTGAAGTTGGAAAAAATATCATCCTTTGCCAAGGATAACATGATTAAGACATTGGAGGAACTGGTCCTCAAGATCGGATATGATCCCTCGAATGTGAAAGCAGTCGAGGAGATGATCAAGAAGAAAAATGTCGACATAACATCTCTGAGGAAACAATTGAAGTTGCCACCAGCAGTAGACTCACAGGCAAAGGAAATGGTGGAGACAGAAGGAGAAAAATATGAGACGCTTAAGTTGATCATGGAGCAGAATGCATAATTGAAGGAAATGGAAGCTGAAATGGAGAATCTAGTGAAAGAGAAAGAGCTGTCAAAACCCATGGAATTCATTCCATTGAGTGTAGTTCCACTCTCAGGAGTGAGCACAGTGTCCCTAGTAGAAATTCCATCGGCAAATCCACTGACGTCTCTGGAAAAGACTGTTGAACTGGCTAAATCTATGGAAGAGACGAATCTGTAAGAAACAGAGATTAGCAGGCTCAAAAAGGAGATCAAGAACCTCCAGGAACTCAAATATTCTTACCAAACCAACTACTCCAAGGAAAAACAAGTGTCATACCAGCTCAAACAAGAGTTACAACAGCTTCGGAAGCAAACAGCGGCAAGCAAAACACTGGCCGAAGTTAAAGAAAGTGTCTGGACAGACATCACCAAGTCTATGAATGAAATATGGCCAATGATACAAATTATGTTTGAGCAAAATGAATTGGTACAAATAAGTAAACAAGCCATCGAGAAGATTAGAGTAGAACTGGGAGAGATGCCCACAGAGGCTAATGAAATCATCAAATTCTTGAATTCTAAAACCATAGAGGAGCTGGAAGATCTGAGAATTGAAGATAGAACAGAGACCATCCTTGAGGTCAAGAGAGTCCTGACCAAGAGAGGACCGATGCTACAGCTAGAAGAAAAGGTCCAGGCTATGGACCTAGGGGTGCAAAGGTTTTTTAGCAAGATCGAGGCTCTACAGAAGAAGGGTCTTCCTGGTTTGAGGGTGATAAATGACAAATTGATGACGCTCCCTGATTACAAAAAGAGACTAGCTGTTGTGGCTAAGGATAATTCAAAATTTTTAGGAATACAAGGCAATATCACTGGCAAAGCATTCCTAGATGCTCTACAGTTGGACATTAGCATACAGCATGAGATCCGGTACATCTTCATCATCAAGCCAACTTTTGCTAAGTACACAGAGATGGATGAAGTTTACCGAAGGTTACTCAAAGTCGTCGTTCCCAGTCATCTTCTATGGGAAGAGCTTTGTAATCTGATCGAGTAGTAGATGAGCTATCCAAGCCCAGTCAGTTATCCAGTCAGACGAGGTTGTGTAGAGGCCTCACCAATGGTTCGCCTAGAAAATCGCATGAAGCTTCGACACATCATCAAACAGTTTCCTAGATTTTTGTAGTTTGTTAAGTTAGTTAAGCTAAAAATAGATTTACCACATCCTGATCTTTAATGATAGGATCGTTTGTAATTTTGGGTTATAAATACTTCACTTTTTGAAGTATTGAGGGTTGATCTTTACGCCCTACAAGCTACCAGACTGTAATATTTTTCAAGAGATCTTCCATTAATACAAAGAGGCGTTTCCACAGGATTCTTGTGTGTACTCATTGGTGATGTTTTCCTTTCTAAGTTAAATGTTATTCTTGCTTAGTTATCGCATTGTTTTCTAAATCTAATATTTGAAAGTAATGAACGTTGCAGGATTTATCTTTGTATACCCTATTTCTGAATTTAAAAGATTTTAGTATTTCATCTTCTGATTTTACGATAAAGAAATTCTTAACTGCTTCTTTGTTGTAATTGACATTCTCGCCTTTTCTGCTATTCCTCATTTTTGCTACTAAAAGAATCCAACGATTGCATTATCTCGCCCTCTGAAAGGTTTCTTCATTTTCTGGTTTAGATTTTATTTCATAATACAGACCCCATAGCCCAATGGATGTGTAAAGCTCTCTCAGCCAACCCAACGAAAACGACAACAAACAAACAAACATATTTTATTTACCTAGCCTAATATTTTAAATTTGAAACATATATAAATCATACAAAGAGATCCCTCTCTGAAGTTGGGATCTAGCCCTACCANACCTAGCCTAATATTTTAAATTTGAAACATATATAAATCATACAAAGAGATCCCTCTCTGAAGTTGGTAGGGCTAGATCCCAACTTCGAAGTGGTTGGATAAAGTTACCTCCCATAGATTTCTTCTACTCTGACAACCTCTAGGAAATTTACAGAGCGTTAACAGACTAAACCCCATCTACAAACAGAAAGTTAAAGACAATATCGACAGGATGCTCGAGGCCAGCATCATCAAACTAGTCGAAGAATCAGAATGGATAAGCCCGATGGTAGTACAGGACAAGAAACAAGGAAGAAGGATTAGGATATGCGTTGACTTGAGGAAGTTGAATGATGCATGTTTACACGACCCATTCCCCACACCATTCATGGACGAAGTACTCGAGAACGTAGGAGGAAACGAAGCCTATTCATTCATCGATGGATTCTCGGGATATCATCAGATTAAGATAGCACAAGAGGATAGACACAAGACCACATTTGCGACAGAATGGGGATCGTATCAGTACACAGTCATGCCATTCAGATTGAAGAATGCACCTGTGATATTCCCCAGAGTGGTCATCGCAGCATTTAAGGAATTCATCCACCAATTTCTTGAAGTATACCTGGATGATTGGACGGTTTATAGCCTATTAAAAAACCATGTGGAAGTTTTATGCCTGATGTTAGAATGATGCAGACAGTGCCAGATATCACTGAATATCAAGAAATGCACATTTGGAACACCATTTGGGATACTACTGGGACACATAGTATGCAAACAGGGTTTACTAGTGGATCCAGCCAAAATCACAATCATTTTTAACCTACCAGCACCAAAAACAGTCTACCAACTAAGAGCAACGTTAGGACATATAGGATATTACAGGAAATTCATCAAATGCTACGCGCAGATTACAGCGCCTATGGAAAAACTGTTAAGGAAGGATACCAAGTATTAATGGAACAACGAGTGCCAACATGGCCTGAATACCTTGAAGGAAAAGATGGTCACCGCACCAATATTGGTATTTCCAGACTGGGAAAAGACATTACATGTACATGTAGATGCATCAGCAATAGCACTTGGAGCTATCTTAGCACAACCAGAAGCAGGAGACTTGGATCACCTGATAGTGTTCACAAGCAGGAAATTATCAAACTCAGAACAGAATTATAACATGACGGAAAGAGAAGGCCTAGCTATGGTTTACGCACTACATAAATACAGACATTACCTATTGGGAAAACACTTTAAGATGTTCACAGATCACTCAGCCCTAAAATACCTAGTTAACAAGCCAGTGTTGGGGGGGAGAATTTGTCGATGGTTACTGCTATTTCAAGAATTTGACTTCGAGGTCATAGTCAAACTAGGGAAACTGAATGCAGGGAATGACCACCTATCGAGGGTCATAAATGGAGAGGAACCAACGAATTTGGAAGACAACTTTCCAGATGCACATCTCTTCTCAGTATAGATTGTTGACGATTACTTCGCAGAGGTCATCTAGTACTTGAGCATAGGTACTGTGCCACAAGGATATACCACTGTGCAGAAGAAGAACCTGGTAGTCCGCACAGCCGACTATCAACTTATCGCAGGGCATCTATACAAAATGGGTGTAGATAGCATCTTACAAAGATACGTACTATACCACGAATGACCGAGAATTTTAGCAGAAGCCCGTGAAGGAATAGTAGGAGGGCACTACGCAGGAAAAGCTATCATGCAGAAGGTACCACATGCAGGATTATGGTGGCCAACGATACATAGAGACTCGAAAGAATATTGTCAGCACTGCGATGTCTATCAACGGGTCAACAAACCCAACAGAAGGGATGAGATATCACCATGACCACAAGTGACACTTCAAGCATTCGAAAAATGGGCAATAGACTTTGTGGGACCCATTGACCCACCCGCCAAGAGAACAGGGGCGAGATATATTATTACCGCGACCGAATATTTAACAAGATGGGCGGAAGCCACACCAGTAAAATATTGCAGTGCTAAAACAGCTGCCCACTTTCTTTTCAAACAGGTAATTACTAGATTTGGGTGCCCAAGAATTTTGATGATCGATCAAGGAATGCACTTCATCAATAGCACCATTCGAGTTCTTCTTGAAGAGTTCAAATTTCATCACCAAAAAAGCACACCATATCACCCACAAGCTAATGCCACAGTAGAAGCCTTCAACAAAATTCTAGAGAACGCCCTGACGAAGATATGCAACATCAACAGGGACGATTGGGATCTCAAGGTACCAGCAGTACTATGGGCGTATAGAACCACATGCAAAAAGTTGATAGGTCACACACCATACAAACTGGTCTATGGTCAAGAAGCAATAGTGCCATTAGAATTTCTAATACCCAGTCTATGTGTAGCAGCTATCACACAAATGACAGAACGAGGCACGGTCCAGGAATGACTGGATCAATTACTGTCAATGGAGGAAGACCAAATCTTGGCAGGATTCCACCAACAAGTACAGAAAATGAGAGACAAAGCGTGGCACAACCGCCACATCAAGATAAAGATGTTCAAGGAAGGAGATCTAGTATTTCTCTATGATAGTAAATCACTATAGCACCCAGGGAAGCTAAGGATGCATTGGCTAGGACCATACGAGGTAAAATTTGTCACGGACAGAGGAGTTGTATAGTTGAAAGATATAGCAGGCGCAGACCTGAGAGGAATGATCAACGGGAGTCGGCTAAATCTATACAAGGATAGTCAACTACCCACCGTGCAGTAAGAAAAAAAAAAACAGTGCGCAGCATGATGGAAAAGTTGCATACGCAACACAAAACCAGTGAGGGAAAAAACAATGGCCATATCAGAAAGGGAAATAAGCGGGAAAAGAAAAGTTAGTAAAAGTACACTGACAGGACAGCATGCGGCAAAATTAAAGCAAGGAAAGGACGGATGGGATGTCATCGACAAAGTAGCCATAAGGGTAGGTACGAAACCATCATGGATGCTTTGAACCCACACTTATGATACATTAATCGCACAAGGTAGGAGGTGTCCTCAACAAGCTTCATGGCACACCCATACAACACACGAGCACATAAACAGTTAGTCTATTCACACAAGAAGAATGAAGAAACAAAAAGAGTAGCCCGAACTCATAGAGTAAGATCACAAAGCTTATCCAAGCTATTTGAACCAAGCAAACATTCGCCCGACACCAGTATGGCACCACCAAAGCTCACAGAACCAAGCCAGACAGTCAGACCTACTAGGGTTCAAACTAGGTCATGAGGGATACGAAAAGAGAATGACCAGCAATCACCGAAGATCGTTGATATTGATGAAATCCCGTTGCTAGAGGACATTCTAGTTGAATCAACACCGATCCAGGAAGAGATCCCATAGCCCCAAGTAGAAACTAGGAAAGAGGACATGTCGGAAGCAGCACAGGAGCCTCCAAATGAAGTAGTAGGAACTCATTAGGAAGGACAGCCAAAAAAGGTTGAAGCAGCCATGGAAATAAACGGAAGCACACAAAACCTGGAAGTAGAGGTCCAACCAAATGTTCCACAAATACCCATCCCAGACTTTTATTTTTTGGCCAAGCCGAATGGTGAAATGGGCAAGGCTTGGGAAGAATGGATGGCGAAGCAGCAACCGAGAGTTGTTGGAATTTCGAACCAGCCAACACAGCAGAAAGACAGAATTCAGATACCGATCTCGCCTCGAAAGAAACCAGCTGTATAGATTGTGCTACCTCGCACACCAGAAGGAATACAGGTGGACTCGCAGCTATTAGGTCACGTCGGAAAGCTCAAATTTTTCAACCATGATGTAGCGGATGAAAGAAAATACCCAAAGATTGCACCACAAGTCTTTACGGAGACAATATTTGTGAACCCTCCCGGAGGAACTATCACTAAGCCATGCCAGTGGGCAGTTGGACTGGACAGAACTGGAATCTTAGGATTGTTGAAGATACCACACTTTGGAAAAAGCCAATATGCGACGGCATGCATCAAGCAACCGTTAGCAGTTATGCATGGAGGGGATGTATGGCTGGACAAACCCGTCCCCATAAGTCTTGAACTTATTGTACAGATTACAGGACTACCCATCCGGGGTATGGATCCCACACTGATACTAGACGACAAGTCCAAATAAAAAGCATTGGCAGAAGAAATGAAGAAGAAATATGGCACTGACAGGGGAACAAGAGGCATTCTAATCAAGCGAATTAATGATGCCGCAACACAACTGGGAGAAAAGATCTTAGCCTGCAAACTGCTAATAAAATGCCAAAAAGATGAAGTACCGGCAGGAGTCATCGCAACTATAGCTCAGTGCATGGAAGGCACCTTCATGAGTTGGGCACCATATTTATCAAACTTGTTCCAAATAGACTGTAAAGACGTGCAGGAAGCAGGTACAGAATTTCATTATTCATGGCTGATTACTCTCATTGCTTTCATGGGATGGAAAGAACCGGACACCTTCTTTACCACACCAGATCCAGGAGGAGTGAGATATTGCATCCTGAAATCTGCACCACTGGCCAAGCATAAGAAGGAAAATGGGATTATATTCAAAGCTTACTTATGAGAAATGCAGGGAGTAATCAACCGAGCATGGAGGATAACACCAGAGGCTATAGCGTGATTTGGGGGCATCGCCAATTTCTGGGCTAGGTGACAAGCCATATGGATACAGCCAAAATGGGACCCACATAAACAGTGGCTACAGATGCGCTACTGCATCACTGAGGGAGACATTGACATGATCATCCACGACTGTCCAGATGAATGGAAAATCCCAACTATGCCCAGAATAGTATCGGGACAAACAACAGAAGGAGGGGCTTCGCATGTGGATACACACCCTCCACAATTCCCAGTACCCAAGAAACCAAGAACGAGCCAAATCAAGTTGACTCAGACAGAGGGTGGCTCAGAGAAGACAAGGAACCAAAAGGGGAGAACATAAACCACTCAGCCAACCAATGAACAACAAAACCCAGCTGAGGGAGCACAGGAAACCTTGACAAACCTCATCACACAAAAACCAGGGGGAACCAAGAGACCAGCGGTACAAGAAATAGGTGCACGCAAGAAATCAAAGGCACAACGATCACCACCAAAGTACACAATCATAGAGGATGATGGCGAGATGATTGCCAGAATAGTCCAGGATTGCCTCGCAGAGGACTTTGATCATGCAGCGCACCATAGGGATAAACTGCAAAAGGAGTTGGCAGAAATGGGGCAACTCATGAAGAAATTCAGAGAATCCCATATTACAAGTAGCAATAGATGCATAGAACCATCGAGCACATGGACCACAGAAAGAATGGAGGTAGGAAAATGTGACTCAGTTCTTTCGAAACCACATTCCACAGTTTACATAGAGTCAAGCATGCTACGAATGGATGATATTGTGGGACAGACACCACTGAAGGACTTGGATCAGATCCAATTGGTCCTAACACGGATGCCAGTAAAGGCCTTATACCAATTTCAGGTTAGCGTCGACCATGAGATATAGTCTCGAGCACATAAAAATTTGGTCGAACTACATCAAGCAAAAAAGAAGTAGGAAACACTGGAAAAAGTTTGCGTGTAGGAAAAATCAGAAATGCAGGAGAAGGGACGCAGAACTGAGTTGGAACGTGGAGTGGAAGACATTTTTGGAAAAATTCCAACTACTGTGCAAGGAAGTGAACTCCCAGTGGCAGAAAAGATCGATCAGATTGCACAGGCAATTGATCAATATCAAAAGGAGATTGAGACTCTTCATGGACATATTAGACCAACAACTCCACCAACAGTAAAGGAGCAGAGGAAGCAGGAAGCAATAGCACAACTACAGGAGCTAGAAAAACAGGTCAGCACAACAGCCGACTTGTTGGATAAAGCAGCACAACTCTGGACAAAGCTAGAAGAGGATCCACAGGTCCAACAGTGGGACAAGGAGGAAGAAAGGATCAATGAAAAGATCCAAGAATTCAAGCAGCAACAGAAAACCATCCCAATTCCAGAACGGGTCAAGGGGACACAAGAGCTAAAGAAGTTACAGGCAAAACTTCTCACTGCGCAAACACAGAAATAGGAGCGGCAGGATCAAATAGAAACGTTGCAGGAATGGATAGCAGCAGTACTGGAGAAGGCAAAAGAATCCAGAACACAGTCAGCACGGACTCAGCTAGAATGTGCAAAACTTATAAGTGAAGAAATAGCAGCGCAAACAGTCGATACTATCAAAGAAAAAACCGCGCAGGCATTGACAAAAGAAGCAGAATTGCAGGAGAAGTTCCAGATGATCGCTAGGGAGATCGAGGAGGCACAGCAAAATTAGGTGACTCAGGACAAGTCACATGTCAATGTTGGGGGCCTGTTGGAACCAGACCGAAGTGGAAAGGAGGACAATCATGGGAAAGAAAGCGTGCAGGAAATTGAAGTGACAACTGGCAAAAGATCAGCACGAGTGAATGCAAGAAAGCGTGCATAGAGGAAAGTGACAGCTAGAGGAATAACAGCACGTGCATGGGAGAAAAACCTAGCGTAAGAAGGGTTAGGGTTTTGGTAATATTCTGTAAGTGGATGAAAAGACCGAAATGTATAAATATAGATATGAAAGTATGATATAGGATGTGGTTATTGTTGTTGTTGTTATCATTGTTGATTTTATGTTAGTTTTTATGGATTACGATTGTCATTGTGTGATTTTTTCGAGTATTGTTGTCGGTGATGCGGGAAGGATTTTGAGTTGTATGAACTGAGTTTTGTAAGTTGTTGAGAAAGAATAGATAGGAGGGAAGGTATATCTGAGGATTAGAATGCAGGCTGTAGAGCCTGGTGCGATCTAGTTCGCCTCACATAGATCTTACCCACTTTTGCGGACCACTATAAGCGTGCGGCACAAGGAAATCAAGAAAAAACATAATAAAAGAGCCAAGAACCAAATCTTTGTGGACATATCCCAGGAGGGATGAACCACGGTAATCTCTGTGTAATGTGTTGAATGTCTGCATATCTTTAACTATTTTCAGCAATAGATGATTATAATTGATGAATAACCAAATTCATTATTAGAATTCGTTTATATTTTGAGTTATATGCATGTGATTCCTAGAAACAAGTAGATTACAGTAACGGTTAGCAGAATAGGGTCGTAATAAAGAAACCCTTTATCCCCTTCTCTGTCCCAGACTGTAAACACCTGATTCTTACATTCAACCATCTATAGCTATCTCGGGTGAGACTGCGCAGTACCTTTTGGGCGTTGTGTTTCCTTCTAGTTTACCAAGAGGGCTGATAGTTAGAGGCTTTGTTGGAATCCTGAATGACATGAACCCTGGGTCAATAACTCAGATAAAAGATACCAACAGGCAAGGATCGCGGACACATTATACATTGTTGAGTTGCAGGATGACAAGCTAGGAATATAATAAGACGCAAAGGTGACGAATGTGGCGGTGACTGGCCTCGGCGAGGAGACCAATAACGACGGTGTATTTTTCTTGGTTGTTGGTTGTGGAGCCCAAACATATCCCGCTGGAGTGGATCAGTTCATGTGAAGGGGTGTAAAAGGCCCAAGCAGCCAAAGCGAGATTCTGTTTCCAACGGCTAGCTCCGTTAGTGTAACCAATGTGGTAGGCCGACGGAGGATGCATATGTCAATAACACGGATGGTAGATCAAACATGAGGAGTGGAGGTGAAAAAAGAAGACTAAAAACTCTACAAATGTGTACAAAGAAAAAGCATAGTGTAGAATGACTACGCTCAGGCGTAAAACTTCTTTAAGTACAACCCATTGATCTTCAGTAGGATTCTTTTCTCTTTGCAAGATCTAAGTTGGCTGATTATTTCTTCTGAAGTTGTTGGGATTTTGATTTGGGTTCCTGCCTGCAGAATCATAAGTGCCTCTTCCCTTCACAGGCTGCTTATTTTCAATCTTAAGCTTAGATATCTCAGAGGTTAGAGACTCTAGCATCTTAGCCATTTTATCAAGTTTTGGATCAGCACTTGATGAAGATGAAGCCTCATTCCTTGGTCTTCTCCTATCAGAATCTCCTTTCCGCTTTTGGGAGGCTAGAATATTTGATTCCACCTCAAGGGCAGCATCTTGCATGAGAGATAATGTTGGTGACCTCATTTCTCTCAACAATAAACAGAAATCTGAGTCAAAAGCATCAGAATATGTGATCTTTGCAGAAGCATCTGAAGGTTTTATCTCTACTGGTATTTTTCCATACATCCGGTTAAATCTTTTAGTGAAATTAGAGACTGACTCACTACTTTGTTTCCTCAGGTTTTCAAATTTTGTGATATAGTAGACAAAATCTCTTCTGTCACCCCAATGTTTCAAAAATGTCTCATCCAATTGCTCGATTCCAGCTATGGAACCAGCAGGGAGTTCTTTGAACCATTTCCTAGCATGGCCATCTAGGCTTTGGACAAAGACTCATGTCCAAACATCTTCTTCTTCAATATTAAGGTTTTCAACATAACTGTAAAAAGCCTCAATATGTTCTTCAGCAGACACATCGCCTTTGCCTGTGAATTTGGGCATATACTTCTGATAGTCTCACGTTGGCATAGTTGATACTAGGTTTGGCAATATGAGTGGTGCATACCTAGCAGCTAGGATTTGTTGCATCTTAGTCAAAGGAGGTGGTGCAGCCATAACTATCAAGGGTGAGGAAAGTGATGGTTTATTTTTCAAGTCTTCAACACTGGAGGAATGTGAAAGAGGTGAATCTTGTAATGGGAAAGAGGTCTGATAAGAGGCTCTGTAAAAATTTGCAAGCTGTCCAGCTAAATTTCCTTCACCTTCAGCAGATAGCTCTTGGAGGAGATGTTCAACAGCAAGGAGGCTAGTATAAATGTTCAAATGATCTTCTTGTTGCTGAGAATGAAAATACTCAAGGGAAGAAGAACTGTGGCTTCTTTCTAAAGTCTTGGATGTTTTTTCAATCAAATTTAAATCTATCAATTTATCATCATTAGTATTTTCCTATTTATCAAAAGGAATTTGTTCTTCTACAGTATTTACAGTTGTTTTTTCATCAATGTTGTCTGAAAAGAACTCAAATTTTTCTGTAGTAGATTTTCCAGAACTGAAAAGAGGATTACCTTCTGTATCTGATCTTGAAGTTTGACCTTGAATTGTCTTCCCTTTCCTGAGTATAAGTTCTGGATTGGACACTGGTGTGATAGGTGATTCTTGAGGATTCGCCCTAGTACTAATCCTCTTAGGATCCAGGATGAACTTGTGGAGTTTCCAGATAGATAATTACAACCAACTAAAAAATGTCTAATCTTTGTCTATCATCAAAGATCAGCTCTGTGTTGTATCCCAAGAAAGAAGAAATTGAATTTTGTTTCCCCGGCAACGGCGCCAATTTGTTATCACTCCAAGAAACTCCTTAGGATTGTAGGCTAAGGATGCTTGGTAACTTAGAAATAATGTGCAGATATGCTTGGAACAATGGGGTTTTTAATAATTAGTGTAATAGACAACTCATCATACATCTAAAGTAACAGTGTTTTCAGGAAACAATAATCAGATCAAGTCAATTGAAAGGAGAGGATGAAGAACACTATTCTCGATTGCCAAATACAATTGAATGTAGGGCTTAATGCAAGATAGAAAGAAATCCTTTACTTCAAGTCTATGAGATCAATAAATAGATAACAGTCTTCATAAGATAAAATAAACTGAAACAAAGTACAGAAAGGGAAAGATGGATATTTCTGATATTGAAAACGAAAGGAAACTGAACTTTATTTCTGTAAATAAGAGTCTATACAGTAGCACAAAATATCTCCCAGTTTGAACCCTTGTCTCTTAGAAAAGATAGGCATTTATAGCCTTTTTACAATCAATTTTTAAGATCCTAAAAACTTGGATCTGGATCTAAAAATAGCAATTCAAATCTAACTAAGCAACTTGATAATAAAGACTTAATGACTAAACTAGCATTCGAATTGTCTTCAATCTCAAAATTTGACATCTGTATTCTTCAGCTTCTGGAATCTATGGTGTCATGAAACATGTAGAGGCACCTGTCTTGGTAGCTGGATTTCTTCAGTTGTTCATAGTAGGTACTTTAGGAGATCATTTTAGCATGTGGCTCTCAAAAACTCCCATAAATCTCTGATGCAGAGTCTTTTCCGAGCAAGTTGTTATCCCTTTGATACTCTGGAACCTCTTTATAACCTGTGAAAAATGACCTGCTCCATCCTTAGCTTTCAAAAATGTTTTTTTTTCTTTCACCAGCTAACTCACCTTATGATTCACTGGTTAGCTGGTGAAAGCGCTGCCTTTCACCAGCTAACTGGTTGTAAAATTACGCTGTGCACTGGCGAAAGCTCTGCCTTAGCCAAAAATGAACTTTCACCTCCAAAACTGTGATTCCATCAAAAACTCAATGTGTCTCCGCTTTATCCCCTTGCATGTTCACAGCAACCTGAGCAAGCACTTACAAATCTGGGTGTGATTTTTGCTTTTGCTTCAATTTTCTGATTTTCCTTTTAAGGAATGTTTCTAGCCACCATAGACTGTTATAGTCTCTGGTGATTTTCTGTTTCCTCTTCTTTTCCTTGACACTTTCCTGAGCCAGCTTTTAAATGTAGCATTTGTTTCTGTGAAATTATCAGACAACTTCTTGTATCTTTCCTTTATTACCCTCTCTAAGACCTCCTACTGAGCGATCACTTCTTTGAGATGCTTGATTTTCTATGTTTTCTTCGACTTAGTGCTCTTTGATGTTTCCCCTTCCTCAGTGTGAGTAAAGGTCTCATAATTTTGTGCAAACTCAATGGAATGTTCAGGACTTTTGATGACAGGGCTCTCATCTTCTTGCTCTGGTTCTAAGTCTATGTATGGTAGGTTTAATATGTTTGTTCTCCTTTCTGTAGGCTGCTCTGTAGTAGTTTCAAAAACCAATTTTTTCTTTGACCTGTGAGATTTCACACTAGAGATTCTATCTTCTGGAGGTCCTGGAAGGGTTCTCCTCTTCCCCGAGCTGCTTTGAGGAGTCAATTGTCTCTTTCCAGCATTCTTTTGTTCATTCATGGGATGAGTTTGAGTTTCAAAGCCCTCCCAAAAAAGAAAATGTTGCCAGGTCCTTCCCTTCTGTCTTAACTCCTCCAGGATTATCAATTTAATAAGGCCAAAGTGGCAAAGAGTTTTCTTCATGCTTAGAGGTTCAACTCTAATCTTTTTACAGACTTTAGTTAAGCTCTTGTGCAAGAAGAAAGGTAGATTTAGGAGAGTTTTACCTGTGAAATGGTCTAAGAGATTGAAATGATACAACATCAATTTGTCATACCTGTCTTCTGAAGTTATGTAGATTTGGATGCCCTTAAACAAATCCTGCCACTCCTCTTCTAAATGGGAAACTGGCATGCTCTTCTTCCATGCATTATGTCTGAATTCTTCTTTCAAATATGCTCTGAAATTTAAGTTTTTGGTGGCAGTCGTTTTGAACCAACTCTGGCCCGATCTTGGTAGGCTGGTCGCTGCAGCGATGGCAGCTTCATCCACAATGATCTCTAAGGACCCAACACAGGCCTTATTCCAATCAAACATTTTAGCAAAAGCCTCTGCTGTTGATTGGTGACAGCCATTCTATAGCCTTTCGACATACTCCATACAGCCTGCATTTAAGAAGTGTTTTTTCACTTCTGGGTGTGCCTGTAGGAAGGACAGACTGTCCAATTCTTTTCTCAATAATGAGCCATTGCGTCTCCTTACCATTTGCAATTCAAAATCCCAAACGATTCTACACACCAAACACTACAATCTATTGTTCGGGCCGAGGTCTTGCGCTGGTGAAAGCACTCGGCTCTGTCTTTCAGCATTAAAAACTTAGCATACATTTGTGAGTGATGTGTGTTGGGGAAGCGATGAGTTGATTTGATGTTGTCAGCCAAGTAGTACTGCTCCTGTACCTGCGATGATGGATTCAAATTCGCCATTTTCGACACCATGATTGTGAAGCATGCGTTACTAAACGAGATCCACTTTGCAATCTGATTTAGACGTGCAAACCCGAGTCTCCATCATTATCCACTTTCACCAGCACATCATACTTGATTGCATGATGTGGGCTGAGCATATCATCATTTGATTTTTTAAAACGTGGATAAAACACATGTGATCCCCGCTTTCACCAGCTAATGGCCCGTGAGAAACACTCCTCGGCTGTTGAAAATCGTCGCTTTCACCAGCGCAAAACCCGTGAGAAATGCTCCTTAGCTGTTGAAAATCGCCACTTTCACCAACTAACCATCATCTTTAAAACACACGTTAGCTGTTGAAAGCATTTTGTGAAAATTTTAAAGAGAAGACCTTTATGGGTCGTCTTATTTCTAAGACAAAAATCAAAACCTAAGTCTTGCTACTAGAAAACTTAAAACAAATTTGGAGAAAACTACTAATAGCCATGTTGTCAACCAAAAATGGAACCAAAGTGACTTATTCACTTTGGGAGCTAACATTTGGCTCCAAATAGGATGGTCATCTCCCTGTGAGGTGACCAAGAACCTAGCTAGACTCAGTAGCCTTTATTACAAAATTAAAAAGAAATCTGAAAAATAGTTTTAACAGTACCATTGGGCATGGAGTTATTCAAGTGACAGAAACAAAGAAAACAGAACTGAAAAAGAATATGTACAAGTAGAACGGGGATTTTAATAAAAGCCTTATGAAAAATAGGTCTTCAGAAAGCGCCTGTTGAAAGGGCCACCTGCTACTTCCTCGCCTGAAAGATTTTGGAGAACAAAGGTATTGTTCTACTGCACCGTTGTTATGACAAAAGGACCTGTCCAGAGAGCCTCAAATTTGTCGTGTTTCCCCTTCTCTTGCCTTGCTGCATCCCACTTTAAGACTAATTCCCCTGTTTTGAAGACGTTTGATTTGACCTTCTTGTCGAAGATCTCCTTGATTTTTTCTTGATGTAATTCTGTTTTTTCCAAAAGTTTCTCTCTATCTTGTTGTAGCTCTACTAAATTATGAATTCTTTGAGTCAAATCACTTGGTTCAGAATCGGTTTTTTGTAAAAACTTTGCAACCGGCAGCGCAAGTTGAACAGGAAATATGGCTTCAGTACCATATACCAACTTGAAAGGAGATGTACCAATTGATTTCTTACATGTAACCCTGTCATCCCACAAAGAAAACTTCAGCTTGGAATCCCAGCCTCTGGCATTTTGTTCAAGCAGCTTCTTTATAATCCTGACTAAACTCTTGTTTGATGACTCAGCTAGGCCATTCCCTTGCAGATAGTAAGCAGTGGAATGTACCAGCTGGATTCCCAACTCTTCACATAATTTCACCAAGTGTTTATCTTTGAATGCAGCAGTGTTATCAGTGACTATTCTCTTAGGGCAGCCAAATCTAGCAAATATGTTTTCTTGCAGAAAATTTATGATGACAATATGATTGGTGTTTCGGGTGGGAATAGCCTCAATCCACTTTGTAAAGTAATCGGTGGCAACAAGGATCCACCGGTGCTGACCACTAGAAGGCGGGTGAATTTCACCTATGAAGTCCAGGCCCCATTGTTGGAAAGGCCCTGTGACCACTATNAAGGATGGCCAGTAGTAACAGATCTTAAGATTTTATGTGCAGTGGTTTTCCAATAGTGATGTCCCCCACATTCACTATTATGGAATTCAATCATGACCTTAGTTGCTTCTTCTTGGTTTATGCACCTCAACAATAAACCTATTGGATTTTTCCAAAACAATAAGTTGCCATTGATGCATAAATTTATGGCTTTGAGCTTCAAAGCTCTTCCTTGTGTTTTTGTCAAATCTGATGGGACTGATAAAGTTTGCAGAAAATGAATAATATGACTGTAACTTTTGCAATCAGCTAGGTGAGCTGAGACCTGCATTTCTTCACCTTCCTTATCCTCTGAAGATTGAACGTTATCTACATTAATACTTACCAAATTTATTTCGAGCAGCCTGCAATTTTCTTCTGCCAGAAGTTTGGCAAGGCCCTAATCCTTCACAAGTTTTGCTGGTTTAATTTCAACATCAAATTCAATCAACTTTGCTATCCACTTACTCCTTTTTCCATCTATGTCGGGTTGTATCAGCACATCTTTAACTGAACTGGAGGGAACGAAAGTTATTACCTTTGCCTGAAGGATGTAAACTCTGAAAGCTTTCAATGACTTGATAAGTGCATATGCTTGTTTCTCCAGCAATTCATACTTTACCTCTGCGTCCCTCAAGACCTTACTGAAGAAGGCAACCGGATGCTCCTGATCATCGACATTTTTCTGCAAGAGTATTGTTGCGATTGTATCACTTGAAGCAAATGAAAAAATGTAAAATACCTTGGAGAAATCGGGGTTGATCAAAAAAGGGGTTGTTGTGATGGCTTCCTTGATGGCATTGAATGAGTGTCTGGCTTCTTTGGTCCATTTTACCTCGGAGTCCTTTCTTAACATAGCAGTAATATGCTTTGTGAGTTCTGCAAAGTTTACTATAAACCTTCTGATAAAGTTTATAGTCCCAAGGAAAGACTGAATGTCCTTCTTTGATCTAGGAAGAGACAGATTTTTAATTGCTTCTAC